>CAKNYM010048428.1:187661-227891 GCA_932195095.1 Andricus curvator | reverse complement strand
AAGACGAATTAATTTGCCACTCTGAAAATTGGGGGTCTTATAGGAAAAAATCTCAGCTTTCTTTTAAAAATATTTTGAAGAAAAAAAAAAGTGCCCGTATTTGAAAAAAAGTCAAATTTTTTTTTGATTTTCAAAAATTCGGGTCAAATTTTGACTTTTTCCAAAAATCGTTATCACCACCAGAAAGTTTGTGAAAAAATCTATCAAAAATATTTGAGGTGAAATTTTGTTTGAGGCAATAGGACAAAAGTTACAAACGTTTGAAACTAAGGCTTTGCTTGAAAAACCCAAAAATTGTACCCCCTCCACTTTGATAAATAATTATCAAAATTAATTAATTTTTGGTGTGAAGAGTACTATCTAATAGGACTACAATTGGGCCAATTTTCAGCCCGATCGGACAACTTTCATTTTCGAGGTGGGTACACTTCAGAAATTATGCCCCATATGTAAAAATGTAATGACTGAAGAAATATGGAACAAAAATAATGACTAAATAATGACCTTGAAATGAAAACTTAGAAGCTTCTCTCAGCATTTCAAGATTTTTTAAACCTACTTTTGTTCACTTTCTAATTGTAAACAGATGAATTTAAAGGAACATGCAGGCACAATATCCTTATGGAATTTTTAACTCAATACAAATTTACAAACTTATATGGTTTTTAACATCTTCAAAAATAAGTTCTCAATGAAAAACAGAATTTTCAATAACATCCAGATATTGATTTTCAACTAAAACGATGGTTCTTAAAAAAAAATTACAACAAGGGTTAAACATTAAGAAACGAAATATTTTGATTTTAAACCACAGATACCCCTGCGGAAAATGCCTTTTTTAGCCTTATTTAAAAAAAGGCTCGTACCAGGCCCTGATAAGGTTGCCTGATTAAAAAATGTATATAACGGTCCTGGTCAGGTCCAAATAAGGCCCGGATAGGCTAGCCTTATTTTTAATTAAGGCAATCTGATAAAAGGCCGTATTTACGGCCCTGATCAGGTACGAATAAAGCCCGGATAGATTGCCCTTTTTATTAAGTAACGCAGTTTATTGAAACTTTTCATAATAATGATAATGATTAATAGTCACTTTCGTAAAAAAAGGAGAAAATAGATTAATTAATGTTGAATTTTTTTCATCTAGTATATTAGATTTTTTTACAATAGTTTAACAATAATCTACAGTGCTCAGCTATGTAAAATGCTTGAAATAATAATATTGCAATTTCATCGCATTATTAATCATTATAAATAATAATTAATCAAATTCTGATATCGTAAATTATTTATTATGTATTATGTTGAACAAATAATTATTTTATTCTAGCTTTAATAAATAATTTCGTATATTCATATATCTAACTCTCATAATGGTATGAATGATAAACCACGATTCATGGATAAAAGATTTGACACAAAAAGATTTGATTTAAAATTTGAAGATTTGAATCTTGCCGCCTTGGGCAAAAGTTCGGCTGTGGTGCGCCAGGGCGCGCAACGATTTGCCTCTCTCGCAGTCGAAACGGCGCGTCGAGTGTTTAAGACAGGAGTCGAGGCGCCGAAAATCATACTTACTTGGCATAAATGCTATCGTGACAAAAAAGGTGGTTACTTTAGGGCGAGGCTCTTCTATTGCACTTACGGTCGAGCTGACTCTTTTGCTGCTGCGAGATATCCCTAATGTGGATATCTCGGTTGTATAATTTTTTTTAGTCGCGACTGTGTACGCGCGCTGTACGGATACGGAAAATTTTATAATACTTGACAGAATTGAAAAAGATTTTAATATACATTATTGTACATAATAATATGTATTTTAATAAAACATCACCTTTGGAAGTCAGCATACATATTTTTATATTTATTTCATTCTCATTTGAAAAATAAGTAAGGGATTCGATACGAAATAATGACGGCCCTGCAAAGGACCTTAATTATTTTAAAGGTACAAAAAAGGCTGCCTGACATGGACCTTATAAGGTAGCCAATTACGGCCCTTTTAATTCCGAGCGTGACGGAACACCATAAGGGCCTGATAGGATTTACTTATCCGGACCTTAAATATAATACGGCAATCCTTTCAGGACCTTATAGTGCCCGGATTTAAATTTCCGCACGGGTATGGTTTCCGAACCAATAAGAATAATTTTCTGACAAAAATAAGAATTATTATAAAAATAGATAAATTTCGAACCAAATTGTTGAATTTTCAACTAAAAAAAAAGTTTTCTATCAAAAATTTTTTTGCCCGAAATAACGTAATGAATTAATTCATTAATTGTATTATTTAAAAACTTGTGAAAAATGTAAAAGTTGAAATTTTTTCAGTAAACTTGGCACTTTAGAGCCGCAAAAATTAAGGAATAACAATAAAATAATAATTAGCTTGTATGTAAAATGTATAGAAAGGGCTATCAATTGAATTATTATGAATCCTGATAAAAATTCCAATTTATCTAAAATTGCTAGTTTTTAATTAAAAATTTTAATCTTTTTTGTTGAAATATCAAACTATGTATTATATTTTCCAATAAGAATTTATTTTCTTTGGTTGAAATTCGGTTAAAAAATGAACAATTTTTGTTAAAACTTTATTTTGTTGTTGAAAATTTGTCTTTTTTGGTAGAAATTCCCTGGTGGAAGAAATGTTTACAAGAATGTACAATATTTCTACAACTGTAATTTTTTGTTAAAACAAGTACTTTTTTGTAAAAAAAGGTACAAAATTTAACAAAAAATACAGTTGAATACAAATAGCTAATTTTTCTTGTATTTTATTGTAGAAAAGCAAAAAAAATAATTAAGAATAAAGTATAACCTTCGACAATTCAAAAATTTGTATAACTTTTTATTGATAATATGTGTTTTACTTTGCCGTAAAAATCTACAAGGCATTACAGAAAACTACAGGATTTTACATTTTTTAATTTAGTTGTTTGACATCATAAAAATACTTTTAATTTTACGTAAAATTATTGTAGAAAATTACAAATCTTTACAAAAAAAATACAAGATTTCACCAAAGTTGAAATATTTGAAAACTGTACTTCTATTCTTAATTCTAAAATAATTTCAAATTAATAAATTTATAATTAAACGCTCTTATTCAATTCCAAATACTATTCAAATATTGTTTCAATCTAAAATATTCCACTTTTAACCATTTAATTTGAATTTTTTTAATTAATGAAGACTTTTTTGGGTTAGTTATCAATATTTTCCTTTCCATTTAAAATCGGCAATTATAAATCAATACGAGATCAAATATTAAAAACTAAAGAATCTAAAACTGAAATATTTGAATTAGAAAGCCTTGAATCCTATTTAACAAATTTTTAATATGTAAGTGAAATTATTGAATTTTGATGTATAAATAACAATTGAACAATTATCAATTAAAAAAAAATTTGAGTTAGTTCAAGAGATATTTACAAGTTTTGAGAAGGTCCAAACTTAATTTAAAACTGGAAAAGATTTCGAGAAATGAAAAAATAAATTTAGATTGTTGAAGATTTCGAAATAAAATTTTGAAGCTTTTTAAGGATCTTTAAAGGTATTAAGAAAAGAAAAGAATTCTTAAGTTTGCTGAGAAGGTTTAAAATGATTTTTTATTTTGAAAAATTAATATTAAGAGCAAAATTAAAAAAGATTGCAAATTTTTTTTTCGAATAATAAATGACAATTGAACAATTATTAATTTGGAAAATGATGGAGTAAGTTTAAAGTATATTTAGAAGTTTTAAAAAGATTCCAGAATAATTTAAAACGTGAAAAAAATGTAAAATCATTGAAAACAGAATGCATATGTATAAAAATTCCTAGAAAAACTAACAGTATATTTTTTTAGTTAATTTGAAAAATATTATTTAATAAAATTTTCAAAAAAGAATTATGATGATTTTAAGGTCACTTTTTTTTATATAATTTTGAAAATTTATAAATTTTTTGATTAATTCTTCAATTCACAGCATTGAAAATGATAGCGTGAATTTCTGTTTTTTTTAAATCTTTCAACTGTACAATTTATAAAAGTTAAAATTTAAAATTTTGCAGTTTAACGACTTTTAATTTAAAATTTTCAATTGAAAAGTGTTAAAAGCTTTCATTTTATACGCGTAAATTATTAAGCGTTTGAATAAAACAAATTTTAAGCTTCAATTTGGAAAGTTTAAAATTTAAAAAAATTCAATTTGAGTGCTCGAATTTGCAGTTCAGTTTTTGTAATTGTTTTTTATATAAAATTTTGTTGTGGTCAGAAAAACTCAACCATTTTGTTAAAAGTTGAACTATTTTCTTAAACATAAATTCCTTTGTTGAAGATTCATAATTTTGGTGGAAAATTCGTCTATTTGGTAAACAATATTTTTTTTTGGTTACTTTTTTGCCACATTATTGTTACTTTTCGGTTACTTTTTTGAGAGAAGTATTGTTACTATTTTTTGAAGCTTGAGCAGTTCCGAGCCCTGACTGTTCAAAAACAGGAAACAAAAAAAATGATACCGTAAAAAAAGAGATCTCTAGTTTTTAATTAAGATTGAAAAGAATTTAATTTTCTCATGAATAATTTTTGCTAACTAAGCAGGAAAAATATTCATAATTAAAAAATAAAATTCAAAACAACCTCACTTTTCGGCTCCGTCCTTTTTATACTACGAGGGGACCAACATGTTTCGAGGTCAATTTAAACCTCCTCATCAGGGATTATTTATATAGGGAATAACTAAAGGTATGAAAAAATTAATATAACCTGTGAAGAAAATATTCATTAAAAATTTATTTAGTTTAATATAAGCAAAATTATTCATTGAGAAATTGATTGTTTAATAGAAAAGAAAATTGTTCTATTATCAAATCAAATAAATTACTTTAACCAAATAATTCCTCTATCCCATGCTTTGTTATATCTTGAGAGGTACTTTTTTAAGTTGATAGCCTTGTTACCTTCTCTCTTTATAAATAACATCTCTATGAATTATCTCTTCTTCTGATTTCTTTCATGACAAATAAATTGAATATAATTCAAAATAAAATCACGACCATGTGTAACATTATGTTTTGAAAACGACGGAGAAAGGAAAAAGGGAGAGGTTTGTTTTTGGTTGACTTTTTCCCTTCTTCTCCCACTTTTTTCATTATGTTATTCTTGTCTCTAATGAGCCGAAAAGTGAGGTTGTTTAAATTTTATTTTTTAATTATGAATATTTTTCCTGCTTAGTTAGCCAAAATTATTCATGAGAAAATAAAATTCTTTTCAATCTTAATAACAAATTTTTAAATAGAGACACTAAACATATGATTCTTTCCAATCTGCAGGGTTTGCTTATGAATAATTTTAAGATTTCTTTAAATCCAGTTTACATAGTTTTACCTCAATTTTAGTAAGAAATCTTTTCTTTCATTTGAAAAATTTTGTGTAAAAAGTATGCATTGAATTTAACAAGAATTTTTTAGAAATGTATTTAATATTTTGGATTGTTTTCTTTTCCTAATTGGAAAATTTAATGATCTAACTAGATGGGTCATAGACTCACTCACAAAAAGAAATCTCTAGTTTTTACAGTGAGATTCGAAGAGCGTCCAGTTTTGCTGAGAGTTCGCTCGGCATCCGGTGAGAACGCCTTTCCTTCAATATCAGACATCGCGCATTGCGGCGTTTCACTTGAGAAGATTGGGCGTAACGCACTGCAAAGCGTGAACGCTCAACACATGTCCATTTCATTGCTCAAGAAGAGACGAACACCACAGCTGGCCACAGACCCCTTACTCATTCCGGAACGGGACCCACCAAAAAAAGGTTTCAAGTCCCCTGAACGAGATTTATGGCATCACGTAAACGTAAACTCACTCAACTCGGAGGCTGCGAAGAGAAGATACTGACTAAATCCCCTTTTAGTAAAACTAGAACATTGTGCGCGCTACACGCGCAATAATTACCCTTTCTTTAGGAAAAACTCGGTTCATTTTCCAATATTTTGTTTATATTTATATCAAAATTTTATTTTTAACCTTCAAGATTAAGAAAAATGTCCCATTATTTATGTTCATGATTAAACTGAGAAAAAGTCCAAATTATTGTTAAATGACAGTAAAAATGTTATTTTTACAATAAATGAAAAATAACCATTGTTCCATATTTTCATTGCAATATTTACATTTAAATAATAATTTTGAAAACCAAAACTTACCACAACCGGTTAGTTTTTGCTAGTTCTATTAAAAATTATCATTTTTCAATATGAATACACCTTAGAAAAACAGAAAAATGTGGCATTTACCAGGTATTTAAATAAGTTCTTGCTCAAATCATTCTCTCAATTTTTCATTAGTTCCAGAATGGTTGTGTCCCAATGTATCTTGATTTGATAACTTCTTAATTCAAAATTCAACTATTTTTTTGAAATTTTTGTTGTAAATTAGTTTTTTTAATTGAAAATTTAACTAACATGTTTTATTTAACATTTATATTTATATAGTTAAAAAATAATTTCTTTGCTTAAAAATTTAACTATTTTGTTGAAAATTTGTTCTTTTTTTTCTGGTGAAACTGAATTTTTTTCGATGAAAATGAATTTTTTAAATTTCTTCACTTGAAAATTCAGCTATTAAGTGGAAAATTTATATATTTTTTACAAAATAAATGAATATTCAACCAAAATGGTGAATTAGTCACCAAGAAGATTAATATTCTGGACTAATTAACCTTTTTGGTTGAAAATTCCTTTAAAAATTAATTTTTCAGGTGAAAATTTAACTATTATATTTTTCGTCGAAAATTTATATTTTTTGATAGACATTTAATCTTCTTGGTTGAAAATTCATATGATTGGTTGAAAATTAATTTATTTTGTTGAAAATGTATCTTTTTTTGGTAGAAAATTCATCTTTTGGGTTGAAGATTCATTTTTTTGGTTAAAGATTCATTATTTTAACTGAAAGTAAGTTTTTTTACTCAAAAATTTAACTATTTTGTTGAAAATTAGTTTTTTCGTTGAAAATGAATTTTTTTTACTGAAAATGTGGCTTTTCCATTCTTGTTAGAGAATTGATTTTTTTAAGTTGAAAATTCACTTCTCGTCTTTTTTTGGGTCAAAAATTCAATTATTTTGATGGAAAATGCATATTTTTGGTTTGAAAATTCAACTTTTTGTGAAAAATTAATTTGTATTATTGTCTTGAATTTTTAAAAACTTTTTATTGGGTTAGTTTGAGTTCTTTGTAATTATTAGTTTTTACAAATCTCTGACCGATTTCAAGATGATTCAAATTTCAGATTTTTAAAAAGTTTTCAAGTCTGTTTACTGTTATCGTCATTTTCAAAGAAAACTCAAAATGTTATTTTTTGTTTTTTTTTTTGGTATTTAAAAATCTTTTTATTGGGTTATTTCGAGTTGGTCGAAAACAAACCCCCTCTGCAAAAATCTTAAAATTTTGGTCGAAAGCGATTCCCCTCGTTGAAACCCTGAAAATGTTGTCAGTTTACACTTTACGCGTATCTCTCACCGTTTTCAAGATAACTAAAAATTTTGATTTTATTTTGCATTTTGAAAACAGTTTCTTCCCTTTCCCCTATGTTTAGAGTGACTAAAAATGAATTATAACTAACTCGACTTATTTTTTATTGTATTCTTCATTTTCAACTATTTCATTAATTAATTGTAATAATTAATCCAGAAATGTCTTCTGGAAAAATTCGTCTTTTTAAAGAATCAACTGTTTGGTTAAAAATGCAGAAGTTTTTGGTTGAATTTGATATGAATTTTGAACAAAAAAGTTTAATTTTCAACACAAAAATATGAATTTTCTACCAAAATAATTGAATTTTCAACTGAAAAAGATCAATTATGAAGTAAAAATGGAATAGTTACATTTGCAGTCAAAAAAATTATTTTTAACTAAATAAAAACGAATTTTCAACAGAACAGTAAAAATGTAAACCAAAGAAATGAATTTTTTACTAAAATAATGAGTCTTCAACCACAAAAATATATTTTTACCACACACAAAATTGTTAACCAAACAGTTGAATTTTCAACCGAAAAGATTAGTTTTCTACCGAAAAAGATTAATTTGTAATAAAATAAATGAATTATCACAAAACTATTCAAAATTAAGTAATTTTCAACTAAAGAAATGAATTTTCAACCAAACATGGAATAGTTGAATTTTCGGTCAAAAATAATTAATTTTCAACCCAAAAAAAGTGATTATCATTTAAAACTGAAAAAATGTTTAGTGAATTATTAATTCGGAAAAAATTCAAGTAAGTTTAAGATACATTTAGAAATTTTGAAAAGATTCCAAAATAATTTAAAACTTGAAAAGATTTCAAAACATTTAAAACAAAACGTACATTTTTGAAGATTCTGGACACAACATTTAAAAGCTTTCGAAGCATTTTGAAAGGTTTCAAACGAATAAAAAAAAATTATTAAAATTCCTAGGAAAACTACAAATGAATTTAAAAAAATATTTTTAAAAATTTTCAAAATAGAATCTGGAAGGTTTTGCAGCAATTTTTTTGATTTTGCCGGGTTTTCAAAAAATTGTAGGAAAAATTCAAGTTTCAAGATAATAAATAACAAAATTTGCATTAGATTCCTGGAAAATTTTTTACGATTTTTTAAAACAAATTTTTAAGCGAATATTAAAAACGATTTTAGAACCAATTTCGATGTATAAATTAATGTTTCTAGCCTAAAATTGCCTAAAATTATATAATTTAAAAATCTTATACATTTTTGGATTGATTCTTCAATGCTGAATTATTAAACATTTTGGGTCAGACTTTTTTTTTTATCGACTGAAAAATCTTTCTTCGTTAAAAATTCAACTCTTTTTATGAAAATTACTTTCTTTTTTCGTTTGTGAAATTAGTCTGTTTTGGTTGAGGCTTAAGTTAATAAAATGAAAACAGAAGTTCCAGTAATAAAACGTCTGGAGACAGTAATATCAAACATATTATTTTTGAAAGGAAGATTAATTATTTTCAAAATTTGCCAAATTTAGTTTTTAGATTTTTTTCGACACTTAATAAATGCAAATTCAATTTTTTTTTGTTCCCTGTTCAAAAATTCTAAAGTTAGATTTTAAAAACGACACTTCTGAGATTTATATTCTGCTTTTTATGTGTTAAAATAGTATTTTTCATTAACTTTCATAAACAAATTGGTTAAGCAGTGAAAAAAATGTATGATGTTTGTTGATCAGTTTATATATTTATAAATTACTAAATGCTAGATTTAAAAAATGTTATATTCCGCATTTTAGTCCTCATTAGGTACAAAGGACTCCCGCTGACCAGGCTCGACGGCAGCAGTTCGGCTGAGTGAGGGGAAGCCGTGTAGTGGGGGAACCGTTCGCAGGTACCCAGGGCGGAATTGACCTTCGCCCGAAATTTCCACACCATAATTTTTGATTTTTGACCTACTTAAGCCCCTTCTATTATGCCCGGAAAGTGACCAAAAAAATGCAAAATAGCAGTTTTATGTAAACTTCATACTAAAGATAGTATTTTTTGAATTTTTTCAGCATGAATTATTTTCATTTGATAAGTGACAAGTTTCCAAGTATTTTTGAATAATTTTGAATTGTTTAAACAATTATTATTAGTTTAAACAATTGTTTTCACTGCAAATAGTAAAGTTACAATTTTCTAGAATTAATGACACAATTAACGAATTTTGAGAGTAATATATATCTTTCACGATATTTTAAAATTATTTAAACAAATTTCATTTGTTTAAGAAATTTTTTTCTTCTGTAAATCTTAAAAAGTTAATTTTTTAATTTTTTTGGAATTAATAATAGAGTTAATAAATGCTAATAGTAATATTTTTTCTATAAGACAGTTTGAAATTATTCGAACAAACAATAATAATTATTCACTTGCGCCTTTTCATAGTAAAGGTGGAGAAAATTCTAATTTTTCAAACAATAATCATTTTTTTAAACATTTTTTTTATGATATGGATAGTTATTTGTTTAGACAGATTTCGTTGAGATAAAGAAATACTGAATAATAAGTGACATAGTGTAAGGGATTCGAAAAAACTCGGAATTTTCTCAATTTGTTCACAAAAAATATCACTCTTACAATTCATTAAATGCGTCATTAATCCCAGAAAATAATAACTTTTGATAACTTACAGGAGAAAATTTTGTTTAAAGAAATAAAAATGGTTTAAATATACCCTGAAAAAAAGAATATTACTTTTAACATTTTTTTATTGCGCCATTAATTTCAGAAAATATCAAATTTTCACTATTTACATGGGGAAAAAGGGTTTGAAAAATAGTAATTGTTTAAACAATCGGAAATATGTTATAAATTCTTAGAACCTTGTCACTTTTTGAATAAAATAATTAATTTTGAAAAATACCGTCGTTAGCATGAATTTAACATAAAACTGCTGTTTTGCATTTTTTGGGTTTTTCCGGGCACAATACAAGAGGGTTGTTGGGGTCAAAATTAAAAGTTATTGCGCAGAAATTATTCCTTGAAAATTTCTTGAGATGTGATTGAAGTTTAATTTACAAAAATTTAATATCAAGTACTTCTTTTTCCATTTTTTCGAAAAACGACCAAATTGAGAGTGATCAATCACCAAAAATCAAAGTCGGTTTTTTGGACCACCCTCATGTAATACATATCTCTTGAGTTTTGTTATTTGTAAACCACTGCTTAACATTGAAAATAGTTTTCTTAAAAAAATCTAATTGTTGCATTTTTCCCGGAAAACAACGAAAGGTAAAAAAAGTTATAAAATGTTCAAATAAAATTTTGCACATCTAGAAAAACTGTACAAATAATACCTTTTGCTCTTTTGTAACATCTTGCATCGTTTAAGAAACAAAATAAAACAATTTTTTTTTTTTTAACATTGGGAAAAATAAAAAAGTTGGATTTTCCTGAAAATCTTCGATTAATGTTTTCAAAATTAGATACAAAATTCGGAGAAGAATGTGAAATTTTTATTTTTTTTAAATACTTTTTTTTCAAGGGCAAGCAGTGGTTTACCATAGGGACTCTCGGAGCGAAATGAAGGGTGAGAGCAGGAGCTGCTACCACTCTCCCTTCATTCATGTGTATATTGAGCGATCTACTATCTGTCCAAAAAATTTAGACACCTCAATTTTTGTACACTTTTAGTGAAATTTTCGGCAGACAAAAAATTTTCAAAAATATGGGACGAAGTACATGTTGCAAGTAAAGGTTTGCCCTATGCTGGTACAGATTTTTGAAATTTTCAGTCGATTAGCAATTATTTTCTGACGAGAGAAATGTTAAGAAGTACCATTATCTTACGATCATTTTGCAATAGTCAAATTTGAACAGCTATTACTCCCTGAAAATCCTTTATGTGCACAATGAGCTCTTTGTATTTTCTGAAGAAAATAGTTTTTTTTAAACAATGCGGCGCAAATTTTTTTTTTATTTACACTGTATACACCATTTCCAGGAGCCAAAAATGTACAACTTTCTTCAAAAATTACCACCGTATGTTGTTTAGTTTCGGGGATGACCTCACTACTCTTTTTTTATTAACTCAAAAACAAATGATTATTTCTGACTCTAAATTTCATCATTGTGCATAGAAAAAATCAAAGAAATTCATATATTTTTCACAGATTTTTTGCCATTTATTTTGAGGAAGTAACAGCCATTGAAATTTGAGTAGGGGAGACCTCCCTACAGTGGATAGCTTCCTACAGTGGATATTCGTAAATAAAAGCGAAATGCCTAAAGTAAACCTAATTTGCGCATTTGGTATGATTCAAGTTTATAAAAATGCATCATAAGACGGAATTTCATGTTATACTTAATTATAATAAAAGAAAAAAGTATAAAAAACTATTTTTGACATGATCAAGAAACTTTGTCCTCAACTTTAGTAATTTTTTCCAAGTATTTACAATTTTTCAGAGTGATTTTGTTTATTAATATATGTTCTTTGGTCATTAAACTATAATATTGTTTACCCTAGAATCTTCCGTTCTATGTAAGAAAATTATTATAAATATATTCTTTGAGGCTCTCTCATTTTCCTACTATGGATACCAGCGTCATCCCTACAGTGGATTTTCAGTGAAAAGTTTTAGAGATTTACACTCATAGGTTGGTACTAAAATAGCAGAAGACAGAATCAGCTGATACTTTGAACATAGGTATAGTATATACCGAGCTGCAGCGTAATATAATTGAATGTTTATCAAAAATATAATATAATAGATTTAATAGTGCAATCATCTCTGAAAGGCAGGTGCTCGAAATTATTATTATTTAAATCGCGTGTAGTGTTGAAAATTTTAACAGAAACTTAACCTACAAATTAGTGGAATTTTATATATTGAGCAATTTTAAATTTCCCGCAAGTAGACATAACCTCACCATGCACAATTTCTATATAGGTATATTTTCTAGGTACTTTTGACACGGCACGATTGGTGGCAATCCTAACCTCATCTGACCTATCCACTGAAAGGCGTGTTGTGAAATATGAGCGAAATAACTGACATTATATTTTTACTAATTTTATCCAAAATCGAAATTATATCACTTTTTTGTTTGTTCTGATAGTAGCGTCGGTATAAAATATAATTTAGGGGTACGCATAGAAACATCTTTCTATTCTGATTCGCGGTGTAGAATCGAATGTCCACTGTAGGGCGAACCTGCCAACACTGGATAAAATTTTACCACCTCAAAATAATATCAATAACTTTTTATTTGCTAACGAATTGATTTTTACTGATATCTCATCACATGGGTGAATATATCAGCTTCATTTGTGTCATAACAGCTCTTCAATATATATCCTATTTTGTGTTTACTGAAATCTACCAATTTTTGCTATCCACTGTAGGGAGGTCTCCCCTATTCTAAAATAATCGTAAGATAATGGTACTATTTAACGTTTCACTTGTCAGGAAATAATTGCTGATCTTCTAAAAATTGCAAAAATCTGTATCAGTATCTTCATCGGAATATTGGGATTTAAAAGAGAGTGTAACAGGAATGTCAAAGGATCTTCTATCCTCCCCACTCTTCGAGTCCCAGAAGCAGGGGCCCGTTGCCACTGCTTCCCTTGTACAGGGTAGTCAGTCCGTTTGGTACCCCTGACCGACAAAGATCTTTTACAATAAAGAAGTCCTGCGATATAGTTCAGGCACAATAAAAAGTATTTAAAGTGATTCTTCTGACCCGTTACAAAATTGGCGATCCTGCCAGGATAGGAGTACACGATCTTGTCTCTACGGAGCAATTTAGAGATCAAACGACCCTATCTTTGGAAGACAATCTGGAAAGCGGAAATCACTACGGTGGTTAAAATCGAGGAACTCCGGACTGTTACTACGGTGCAGCCCGACAACCAGGAAGCAGAATTTGCAGTAGTGGCAACGAAATCTCTACGGAGGTTAATATCGAGGGATAAATCCAAGACTCCGGACTGTTACTACGGTGCAGCCCGACAACCAGGAAGCAGAGTTTCAACAAAGAGAAAGTAAGCGAGTTTTTAGAAAATAAGATAGAAAATTTTTGCTTAGGCGTCGGTATACTGTTGGCATAGCACGACCCCGTAAGCGCAGAATTGATTTTTGAAAAATAAATTATTTAGATAATAAGCTAGAAAATTTGTGCTCAGATTATATTTTTGTAATGAGATGTAATGAAATCACGCGAGTGCAGTGCTTAAAATCAATATAAAATATCATATTGTTACGCGTTCGCGACACTTACACCCGACACTCGCAATCAGGTTTAAAGCTGGCTTTCCACGCCTATAGGGAAAATTTAAGTACACACTATCCCACACATACAGACACTTCCACAGATTCTGATAGCTCCATCTCTGAGCCGTGTACGACCGCCCCCACTATGACTACGGAGAATTCGTCGAAACAAGACCAGGATGTTCTAACACTGATCCTGAACCAACTTCAAATAATGGTTGAGAAACAGGACAGGTTTGAAACTAGCCTCACGACTTTGAACGAAGAAAACCTGAAGCGAGCGGGCGAAATTAGAAGTCTCGCGCAGTTTAGCAATGCCTTGGTCACGGAGGATGAATCGAACGACCATCCACAGCATTCCAAGTCGTCTGAAAAGGAAGCATTGTCGCCACAGCACTCCGAGTCGTCCGAAAAGGAATCGTCGCCAGACGAGGAAACGGACGATCGCGACCAAACAGCAGGTGGTCCAGAGAGACTCATCTCGCCCGGCGTTCCCCCGAATTGTAGTGATCAGTTTCAAAGTGTTCGGCCCATACATTCCGTCCCCCCGGAGAGACCCATCTCGCCCGGCGTTTCCCCAAATTCTTTCACACAGTGCAGTGACCAGTTTCAAAGTGTTCGGCCCATGCATTCCGTCCCCCAGTGGGCTAACACTTACCCAGAGCCGCGTGTTCGACTTCAGCCCCCAAATCCCGACATGCAGTGTACTAGCCAACAGCCGGCACCCGCACGTGAATCTGTGAGACCTAGCACAATAGGTGAACAGCCCCAAAGTTTCTCCGCGCAGGTCATTGACCAGCAATGTGTTCAGGTCCCAAATTCCTTCTCGCAGCATACTAACCGGCTGCCAGCACCCGCTCATCGCACTTTTCCGAGAAACAACCCATTGCTACCAGCGATGCACCGAATGGAAAACGTTGAACCGCTTTCCCAGGCCAAAGAAATCATCCGCACGGTCGAGGTTTTAAATGGCCAAGATGATGTTGGAGTACACGATTTCATTAAGACCGTGAAACGCGCGAGGCTAAGATGTTCCCAACCTAGTTTACTACTGGACTACATTTTAACAGAGAAAATAATTGGAAGTGCTAAGAGAGCAATCCGGCACTACCCTATAAGTAGCTACGATGATCTTTACAGCGCTTTGAAAACAAATTTAGCTACTACAACCACTTTGGAAACGTGTCGTAGTAAACTTGAAACTATCAGGCAAAATCATGATTCAGTACAGTTTTATAATCAAAAATTTAGAAGCGCGTATAATGAATTGATTTATACAATTCAATCAGAATATTCGTCCGGAATAGAGCGGAAATTAGCTCTTCAAATGGAGGAAAAATCTGCCACGAAGAGGTACGTTATGAACTTACGCGATGACATAAGCCATCAAGTGCGACCCTTAAAACCAAAAAGTTTGAACCAAGCTTTACAGGAAGCCCTGGAAGCAGAAGTGTGGTGTAGAGAACGTACGCGTACGAAAGTTTCAATAACACCTCGACCAGTACAACCAAGTGTTCTTAGACTACCCATGAGGAACGTAACGGTACCTGCGGCCCGAAATCAACAGCCACAAATGCGAAATCAACCCTCCGATAGTCCGAACCACGGACTACCTTTACAACAAAGGATGCAAATGACTTGTAACTTCTGTAAGAAACCGGGCCATTTGGAGAAACAATGCTATGCGAAATCAAAGCAACAGGGTTTTCGCAATGGAACATCTCAGAGAAGACCGCCAGAGATCAGAAATATACAGGAGATGGAAGATCTACAAGACCCATTAGAATGTTACGAAGTGACACCACAGGAACAGGACGAAATCGAACGCTACGAAGAATCTGCAGAGTTTCTGCAATCAGCGGACGATTGCAATCCATACATGGAAAGCATTCTGATGGACGCACCTATAGATTACTAGTAGATTCAGGAGCCTCTATTAATCTCGTTAAACATTCTGAAGTACCCATAGAAAGAACACCATTTGAGATGAGAAAACGTTTTGCCATGGGGAGAGATATTAATTATTCTTATCAAGCAGTAAGAATACCATACTTAGGGAAGTTGCATTTATTTCACATAATTGATAATGATTTTCCCTTGCCAGAAGAAGGTATCATCGGCCGACAATTCTTTAATGCATTTGATAAATATCATATAACTAAAGATTTCCTTTATCTTGATAACAAAAAATTACCCCTTTATGAGGACGGAACATTTGTTTCGGGAAACACAGCACAGATAACTCGGATCAAAGTTGTAGAAAAGGATCAAGATGTCTATATAGAAAATCACGACTCAATCCCCGACGGCGTGTACAAAATAGAGAACCAAGAATTAGTTGTACCCTTATATAATTATGGAAAAAGCCCCTTAAAAATACCAAGCAGTTTGGAGTATGATAAAATAGATCAAATTAAAGAAACAAGTAGAGTCAATGTCACTAGTTCGGAAGGAAATCAGGCAAAACGGATACAAGATCTATTGAACAAAACGAGATTGGACCACATAGAAGAAAAAGAACGTCCTTATTTATGGAAAATGGTAGCAGGATACAGTGACATTTTTAACCTTGAAGGAGACCCTTTTCCGTGTACCGATTTAGTAGAACATGAAATTATTTTGAAAACCGGCAAGATAGTAAATGTTAAATCTTATCGTCCTCCCCAATGTCACAAAGAAGAAATAAAAACACAAATGCATGACTTGAAAGAAAAAGGCATCATACGAGATTCAAATTCACCCTTTAATTCGCCGATTTGGGTGGTGCCAAAAAAGGAAGACGCGTCTGGCAAGAAGAAATGGCGCATAGTAATCGATTTTCGAAAGATAAACGAGGACACGGAACAAGATGCATATCCGTTACCCATCATCGATGACATTTTAGATCAATTAGGAGATGCAAAATTCTTTTCTGCCTTTGACCTCAGCTCTGGGTTTCACCAAATCCCAATGAGTGAAACATCAAAGAAATACACGGCTTTCTCGACATGTGAAGGTCATTTTGAATTTAACAGAATGCCCTTTGGACTCAAAAATGCTCCCGCTACTTTCCAAAGGATGATGGACAATGCCCTGAGAGGATTGGTAGGAAACAAATGTTTTGTTTACCTAGACGACATTGTCGTATTCGGCTCAACTTTAAAAGAACACAACGAGAACCTAGTAAGCCTATTTGACAGACTCAGAGAAACGGGATTAAAACTTCAGCCTGACAAGTGCGAGTATTTACGCCCAGAACTCGAATATTTAGGACATTTGTTAACTGAGGACGGCGTAAAACCTAACCCCGCAAAAATACAGGCAGTACGAGATTTTAAACCACCACAGAATGTCACCCAAGTTCAGAGCTTTTTAGGACTCGCAGGGTACTATAGAAAATTTGTAAAAAATTTCTCTCAAATTTGTAAGCCTCTTACAAATCTAACACAAAAGGAGACACCTTTTGACTGGTCAACGAATTGTCAAGAATCTTTTGACAAAATAAAAGAACTATTATGCTCAGCACCGGTTTTGAGATTTCCAAACTACAAGGAGAAATTCACTTTAACGACAGACGCATCTAATCACGGACTAGGCGCAGTATTATCCCAAAACGGTCATCCCTGTTGTTACATATCAAGGACGTTAAACAAAGCCGAGATCAATTATAATACAACGGAAAAGGAATTGTTAGCGATAGTTTGGGCATGCAAAAGGTTAAGACAGTACCTTCTTGGGAGAGAGTTTACAATCCAAACGGACCATCAGGCGTTAATATGGTTACACAACGTGAAAGATCCCTCTTCACGATTGTTACGGTGGAGATTACGTTTGGAAGAATATCTTTACACTGTCGAACACGTAAAAGGAAAGGAAAATAAAGCTGCAGATTGTCTATCTAGACTATTTCCAGTTCAACAAGAAGAAGATTCTCTACAAAATACAGCAGAAGAAGTTGAGCTGGATGTGGAAAGAGAAGAGGAATTAACAGGACAAGAAACAGCCGGTACGTCCAGAGAGTTTCCTCGTCGTCGCATGGATGCAGATCAACTTATCTCAGATGAGGAAGGATTAACGGATGGGAGAGAAAATTTGTTAAGAGAATACAAAAAATACATCACAAACAGAATGCCTAGCAGAGAAAATGTTAAACCTAACGCCGGAAGTAATCTCTGGCGCACTATATCCAAAGAAAGGAAAGGAATCCAGGATACATCTCAATATAAACTACCTCAATTTAACGAGGCTAAATGGCTGGAGGTATTGGATAGAATTAACCGAGAGGCCATGGCCTCTAAACTAACAATTACACGTTACCACTTCATAGACCCAACAATTACCCCTTTAGAAAAGGTGAAGATCCGGGACTATCTCAACTTCTTGAGCCAAAAGCATGAAGACCAGCAATTTCACACCTGCTACACACCACGAGCAGAGCTCACTCAAGAAGAAAAATGGGAAATTATAAAGGAATCACATGGATCTATTACGGCACAACATTTTGGGGAGAACAAAACCATTGAAAGAGCTAGAACTCTTGGAGAATGGAAAAATATGGAACAAGAAATCATCCACTACATCAAACGATGTCCCGTTTGTCAACTACAAAAAACGGTTAGAATTAAAAGACAATGTCCAGCAATTATTCCAGACACGCCTGTCAACCCCAACGATAAAATAGCCATGGACATTTTCGGACCTTTACCCTTGACACTTTCAGGAAACGAGTATATTCTCAGCATCCATGATATGCTCACAAAGTACTTAATCTTGATACCTCTTAAGAATGCGGCATCTGAAAGCATTATAGAAGGGTTATTCGACCACTACATATATCTATTCGGAGCACCAAAGAATATCTTAACAGATCAGGGACAAAACTTTGTATCTGAATTGGTACAGAATTTTGAAAATCTATTCAGGATTAAGCACATAAAAACCACAGTTTATCATCCACAAAGCAATGGAGCACTCGAAAGAGCCCACTCGACTATTAAAAATTTACTGAAAACCAGCATCGAAGATCATAGCACTGAATGGGATCAAAATTTAAAAATAATTTGTATGGCATACAATACTATGAAACATGAAGGCACCGGATACTCACCCTTTCAACTGACTTTTGGGAGAGATGCAAATTTGCCCTCGATGTTAAGCACCACGCCAAATGTCAGGTACGAGGAATTACTTAATCTATGGAAAAGAAAGCATGAACACTATCTCCAAAAGGCAAAAGAAAAAATAGAGATACAAAAAATCAAATACAAAAAGTTACAAGATTCAAAAATCTCTATACCACAAGGTATCTTCGAGCCTGGGGACCTGGTCAAGTTTATTAATAACCATCCAGAGAACAAACTTTCTCCCTCCTGGAAAGGCCCAGCAGTAATTACAGAGAGACAGGAGAACAATAATTACACAATCCTGTTTAACGACAAACGAACTAGAATACATTCAAATCAACTGATGCCCTATTACCAATGATGTTTCAGATGATGGCCCTAATCTTATTATGGATATTGAAGATCATATCGGCTGAGGTCATCACAACTGACCTAACCGGGGTAACTATTTACTCGGAAGAATTAGGGCAGGCTCAACTCTATCATGACACCTGGAATATGATACTAGGAGTAGAGACCAACGAAATAGACGAGCGATATGAATCATTGCAACACATTTTCGCATCCGTGTCACATCAATGTGATGACTGTTTAGAACAGTTTGAGCTGAATTTAATAAAATCAAGAATACAGCGTTTAAACAATCAGAGAAATCTTTTAAACCAACTTCTAGGCAAAACGCGAGCTAAAAGAGGGTTTTTTAACTTCATAGGCGATGTATCGAAAACACTTTTTGGTACTCTGAGTGAAAACGATATGAAATATATCAACGAAGAGCTAGATAAACTGTTCAATGACAACAAAGTCATGTCACAAAGTATTTCTAATCAAACTAAGATAATAAAAGTATTGTTGAATTCAGCCTCTACCGATTTTAAGACACTTGAAATACACAGTCGAGAAAATAATAATCGCATCAATCAAATAGTTAACGGAACAAACAGAAATACTAAAAATATAGCCATCTCAAACCAAATGACGATTTGCATGATGATAGTTGATGAATTGGGTGAAGACATCAACTTACTGATAAATGCGATAAATGACGGAAAAAACGGAATAGTCCATCCTCAGCTCCTAACACCAGCAATCCTGATAACGGAGATGAAAGAATTCGAAGAAAAGTTCAACGTCAAATACACCATCCCTTTAAAACAGACAAACTTCCAGCATATCGTCGACGTCTCGACAGTCAACGTGGCTATCACAAAGAATAGATTTGTTTATTCCATCCACATTCCTATCCCAGAAACCGAAATCTATGAAATTAAACACTTAATTCCTATTCCCAAACAAATTGGTTCAGTTTTCCTTGCCATAATTCCTGACTACGAATACTTATTGATGGGACAGGGGCACACTACATACGTACCTACCGATAGAACAATATTAGAACTATGTAAAAATTATGGTCAGATGAAAATTTGTAAACGAACGCAACCCACATATTTAATGTCAGAAACTAATAGCTGCGAGAATAGCATATTACGGATGAATGTAAAGACAATCAAGGATGAGTGCAAATATTCCCCCTTTAAAATTATGAATATCGCTTTTATACCACTTATGAATGGATACATTTTAATACCCCACGAACCACTAGAGGTTGATGCATTGTGTGAATCAGGTCATGATAAAATTAAAATCCAGGGCCCTACGAAGATTGTGAGTAAGGACAAATGTATATTGAACGGATTGAATATTATATTAAAATTAAGCTCTACCGACACAATAACAAGAGAAATAAGCTATAGGAAAAATATTTCATTACCGTATACTGACAAACAATTAGATTCTATAAAAGACAAGCTGATACCGTTGACACAAGAAATTAGGCCTCTGAATTTAAATAATCTAAAACAATCAGTCGACGACATCGAAAATGCAATAGATAAGGTCACTAGAGACAGAAGAACGCGAACTTGGACAGAACAGGCCACCAGTTGGCTGCAGTACTTAGGATATACAGCAATTGCTGCAATCATAGTTTTTATGTGTTACAAATGTGGAATCTTCGCCCGACTTCGTGAATGTATTCCTAAAAAGATTTGTATATTTTGCGTAAAAACCCAGGTCACCGCAACACCAACAGTGCATTACACTGTCGCTCCTACTGCACCTGCTGCAGAGATAAAAGATGTAGATCGTAGAATTAAGACTACTAATGTTAAAATAAAATCTAGCAAAAAGGTTTAGAGCCTAAACCTAATCTAAGAAGGGGATTGTAACAGGAATGTCAAAGGATCTTCTATCCTCCCCACTCTTCGAGTCCCAGAAGCAGGGGCCCGTTGCCACTGCTTCCCTTGTACAGGGTAGTCAGTCCGTTTGGTACCCCTGACCGACAAAGATCTTTTACAATAAAGAAGTCCTGCGATATAGTTCAGGCACAATAAAAAGTATTTAAAGTGATTCTTCTGACCCGTTACAAGAGCTTATCATTTTTTAAGATTTTTTAAAGATTCTTTAAAGAATCTAACACGTTTTGAGTCTGATTTTGTACATGTTTATCTATACTTTTTGAGAGAAAGAATTTTTTTTTGTATTATTATAAGAAAAACATTTTGCAATTTTTTCCTCTATGAGATTTTTTACGCTGACTCAAGTTTGGTAATCGAATTGATGATATTCCAAACATACAGGAACAAAAATTTTCTCAATTTTTTCAAAAAATGGATGTATCATATTTTATTCGATTACTCCTCATTTATCCTGACATAAACAGGGAATTTTAGAAAATTATTATCGTTTTCATTTTAGGACAGGGAGTTTCCGTGAAGAAATATAATTTCACTTGGAACAGGGAATTTTTGGCATGAAACGGGATTTTTTTTAAAGAATTATAATTCGGATTTAGAAGAAATGAGTTTAAAACCCCCCTGTTCCAAGTCAGAATTCAACACAAATTAAAAGTTCCCTCTACCAAATTAAAAAAAAAAAGAAAGTACTTCAAGCAGTTTTTAGAGTTTTTTTGTATTACAATGAAAAATTTTGTTACATTGTTCGTTGCGAATTTATATTTTTTAGTTAAAAATTAAAATTAAAAGTAAAAGTAAAATTAAAAGCTTAAAAGTAAAATTCTTTTGTTGAAAATTAATTTTTTTGTTTGAAGATTCATCATTTTTATTGAAAGTTCATCTCTTTTTGGAAATGTAAGTAGGTAAGTATACCATTAAGCCATTTCCCTTTCAGGGTAGGCGTGAAAAATGTAATAGTTGAAAATCATTTTCTTAACTAACAATTTAACTATTCTAGTAGAAAATTTAAATATTTTGCTGAAAATCCGGTTTTTGATTAATAGGAATTAGATTTTTAACGGAAAATTCAACTATTCTATTTTTGGTTTGAAATTTACCTTTTTTGGATGAAAATTCAACTATTTGGTTGAAAATTGCTATTTTTCATTTGAAAATCAAACTATTTGTTTGAAAATTTAAGTACTTTGTGGAAAATTTGTCCTTTTTAGTAGAAAATTAATCTTAATGATTAAAAATTCATCTTTTGGTATGTATACAATTCACCTATTCCAGTGGAAGATTCATCATTTTAGTTGAAAATTCATCAGTTTGGTTGAAAATTAATTTCTCCAACTGAAAATTCAAATGTTACATTTTTGGTTGAAAATTGATCTTTTCTAGATCCAAATTCAACAATTTGGCTGAAAATTTTTCTCTTTTGATTGAAAATTTGTTCGTTGAAAATTCACGTAATTTGTAGATTTTTTTGTAGAAAATGATCTTTTTCTTTGAAAGTTAATCTCCTTGTTTAAGAATTCTTCTTTTGTTAAAAATTAATTTTTTGTTGGTTCAAGATTTATCATTTTGATTAGAAATTCATTTCTTTGGTTGAAAAATGAGCTATTCGATTGAAAACTTGTTCTTTCTTTGAATGAAGAGGAATTTTTTGCCGAAAATTTAATTTTTAGTTAAAAATTCATCTTTTTTGGTTGAATATTGATTTTTTAAACTTAAAACTTAATAATTTTTAAAAATTATGTTTTAGTTGCAAACTCATCTTTTTCGTTTAAAATCCAAGTATTCCAGTTGAAGATTCATAATTTTAGTTGAAAATTCATCAGTTAGGTTGAAAATTAATTTTTTGAACTAAAAATGTAACTATTCCATTTTCTGTTGAAAATTATTGTTGTTGTTGGTATTTCAAAATTCAACTATTTGGTTAAATATTTGTCTTCTTCAATTGAAAATTCAAGTATCTCGTTAAAAAGTCATGTATTTTGTTGAAATTTTTTATTTTTTGGTAAAAAAATAATCTTTTTGTTTGAAAAATAATCTTATTGTTTAAAAATTCATCTTTTTCGTTGAAAATTCAAATATTCCAGTTAACCAGTCATAATTTTGGTTGAAAATTCATCTTTTTGGTTTAAAATTGAACTATTCCAGTTGAAGATTCATAATTTTATTTGAAAAATCATTGGTTTCGCAAAAGAGTTAATTTTTCAACACAAAAAGATGAATTTGTAACCAAGAAGATTAATTCTGGGCCAAAAAGGACGAATTTTCAAGAAAATACATTAATTTTCGACTGAAAAATATAATGTTAACCAAAAATAAAAATAATGGTATATTTTCGACAAAAGAAAATAATTTTCAACTAGGAGAAAACGAATTTTCAACAAAATAGTTGAATTTTTAACCAAAGAGCAGAATTTGAACCAAGAAAATCAATTTTCTACCAAAAAGGTCAAAATTTCAACAAAATACATGAATTTTTAACCAGATATGTAGTTGACTTTTTAACTAAAAAAGATACATTTTTAACTAAAAAAGAAGGTTCATTTTCACTTTAAAAAATCTAATTTACAGGAAGACAAGACGAATTTTCAACACAATGGTGAATTTTTAAACCGAAAAAATGATTTGCCAACTAATAGGAATAATAGGATAAATCTTCAACCAAAAAATTAATATTTAATCAAACGATGAATCTTTAACCAAAAAGATTAATTTTCTAGGAAAAGAGACGAATTTTCTACAGAAAAGGATAAATTTTCAATCAAAAATTGAATAGTTAAATTTTTAGTTAAACGAAGCAATTTTCAATTAAAAAAGCGAATTTTGAACAAAATACGTTTATTTTCAACTGAAATAGATTGATTTCAGGCTAAAAATGAAATAGGTCAATTGTCTGTTAAAAAAAAAAATTTCAACAAAAGCAGGAATTTTTAGGAAACTACTTGAATTTTATAACAAGTAGTTGATTTTGCTATCAAAAAGATACCTTTTAACCAAAAATGTCAATTAAATAGTTATATTTAGTTCAATAAATTAATTTTTAACCAAAAAGATCGAGTCTCAACCAACAAGATTAACTTTCTACCAAAAAAGAAGAATTTTATACAAAATAGTTCAATGTTTAACAAAAAAAATGAATTTTCAACAAAAAAGATGATTTTTCAACCAAGAAGATTAATTTTGTAGCAAAAAAACGACCTTTCAACAAAATAAATAGAGTTTCGTCTCAAACAGATCAATTCTTAACTAAAAATAAAACAGTTAAATTTTAAATCAATTTTCATTTCAAACAAAAAATTATTTTTAACAAAATAGTAAAAAGTTCTACCAAAGAGTTAAATCTTCAACCAAGAAGATTAATTTTCTACCAAAAGAGTACGAATTTCAACAAAATACATGAATTTTTGACAAAATAGTAGAATTCTTTAACTGAAAAGGATATATTTGTAACCAAAAAGGATCAGTTTTAAGCTAAAAATGAAATAGTTGAACTATCTGTTTAAAGAACAAAATGGATTTGTACGCAAAAAAATGAATTCTTGAGAAGCTACATGAATTTTCTACAAAACAGATGATTTTTCTACTGAAAAAGATAAATTTTAACTCAAAATTTTAGTTAAATAGTTACATTTTTAGTTTAAAAAATTAATTTTCAACCAAAGAAAAGCCAATTTTCAACGCAATAGTGAAATTTTCAACTAAAAGTGATGATTTTTTAAAAGTTTTATTTATTTCTCATATGGAAATCAATTATTTTGAATTTTAATCTTCAACAAGAAAAAATGAATTTTCAACAAAAGAGTTGAATCCTCAACCAACTAGATATAGTTTTAATCAATAAGATGAATTTCAAACCAAAAAGTTTAATTTTCAACAAAAAAAGATTTTTGTAAGCAAAAAAAAAGGAATTTTCAAAATTGTCGATCGATCACGAACGAGCAGCAAGAGTTATCGGCTCGACATGCATCAATAAAAAAACTGTTGAATTTTCAACAAAATTATAATAATTTTCACCGCCAAAGATGAATTCTCAACCAATAATACCATAGTAGATTTTTTAACATAGAATTAACTGAAAATTCTATTTGTTGAAAATTGGATTTTTTTCTTTAAATAAAAGATTTTATTTAAAATTTAAATATTTTGTTGAAAATGCAACTTTTTGGCCGATAATATTATTTTGGGCTTTGAAGATTCAACTATTCATTTAAAACTTCAACAATTTTCTTCAAAATTCAACTATTTTGTGGAAAATCCGACTATTTTGCGGAAAATTCCTATTTTTGGTGGAAAATTAACAGGTTGTATCGCAAATTCGTCTTTTTGGACATCAAATTCATCCATTCGGTTGGAAAATTCTTAATTTTTGGTAGAAAAGTTCTTGGTTTAAAATTCATATTTTTTCTTTGAAAATTCGTCATTGGAGAAATCCCTTTTTTTCAGATTCAACTATTTGGTTAAAAATGCAGTAGTTTTTGGTTAAAGTTCATTCATTTTTGTTTGAAAATTCGACCATTTGGTTGAAAATTCAATTATTGGTTCAAAATTCCATAATTTTGTTGCAAATGAAACTGTTTGGTTGATAATAATCTTTTTTGTTAAGAACTTCAACTATTCTATTTGGTCAAAATCAAGGTCAAAACTCATCTTTTAAGGTTGAAATTTTTTTTATATTGATAATTCAACCATCTTTTCGAAAATTTGACTTTTTTTTAAAAAAAAAGTCATCTTTTTGGTGAAAAATTAAACTGTTGTTAAAAATTCATCGTCTTGGACAGCAAATTCGTCCTTGCTGATTGAAAATTCATTAATATTTATGTTTGAAAAATCGACTATTTGTTTGAAAATTCATCTTCGTAGGCTAAAAGTTCAACTACTTTGTTAAACATTCAAATATTTTGTTAAAAATTCAACTATTTTGTTAAAAATTCATCTTAGAAAACTTCTTGATTGAAAATTTGTGTTTCTTGTTTGAAAATTCAATTTGTCTTCTGGAAAAATTCGTCTTTTTAAAGAGTCAACTTTTTGGTAAAAAATGCAGCAGTTTTTGGTTGAATTTGATCTTTTTTGTTTAAAAATTCGATTAAAAATTTATCTTGGTAGGTTAAAAATTCAACTATTTTGTTAAAAATTTAATTATTTTTTTGTGTTGAAAATCCTTCCTTTTAGATGAAGAATTCATATTTTTTGGTAGGTAAGTTCTTAGTTCAAAATTCATGTTTCTTGTTTGAATATTTTTAAAAATGTTCTAAAATTTACAAAATGTATATAGAACAATTATTCTAAAAAATTCATTTCTTTGGCTTGAAAATTGAACTATTAGGTTAAAAATGTTTTTGGTTAAAATTTAATGTTCTTTGATTGAAATTTCGAATTTTAGATGCATACTCATCTTTGTAGAATAAAAATTCTACTATTTGGTTAAAAATGTAGCTATTTCATTGAAACTTCAACTTTCTGGTTGAAAATTTTTTACTATGACTAATCGTCATGGCCGATTTTTAAATTATATTATATTTTTTTGTTTATTTAATAACAAAAATGAAAAAAAAATTGCTAGAGTTCAGGTGATTCCAGAAAGTCAGGAAATGTCAGGGAAAACCTGACAGAGTTAGAGAATTTTCGATAAATTAAAGTTGAAATTAATTTTATTATTATGGTTAAAAATTGCAACTATTTGATTGAAAATTAATCTGTTTTGCTTGAGGATTCAACTACTTAGTTAAAAGTGGAACTACTTTGTTAAAAATTCATTTTTTTGGTTGATGATTCATCATTTTAGTTGAAAAACCTTTCTTTTGTTCAAAATTTAATTATTTTGATGAAAATTATGTTTTCTAGCTGAAAATTAATTGTTTTAACTGAAAACTTAACTCGTACAAGTTTGGTTCAAAATTTATTTTCTCAAGTTGAAAATTCAAATATTTGGTTTAAAATTTCTTTATTTTATTGAAAATTTGAATTTTTTGGGAGAATAATTAAACTTCATGGTAACTAATTCATCTTCTTGGTTGGCAATTCCTTTAAAAATTCAAATATTTTGTTGAAAATTCATGTACTTTGTTAAAAATTCATCTATTTTGGTAAAAAATTCATCTTATTGATTAAAAATTGATCTTTTTGGTTCACAATGATTTTTTTCTCATTTACAATTAATTTTTTTAACTGGAAATGTGACTGTTCCATTTTTTGTCGAAAATTTATGTTTTTTTATAGAAATTCTTTGGGTTGAAAATTATACTATTTCGTTGAAAACTTACTTTAATTTTATTGAAACTTATTATTTCTTTTTACTGGAAATTTGAATATTCTATTTTTAGTTGAAAATTTATCTGTTTTCGGTGAAAAAACTATTTGATGAAAATTCGTTTGTTTTTTGGTTAAAAATTTATTTTACTAACTGAAAATTATCCTACTTTATTAAAAATTTATAAATTTTTTTTTTTTAGTTGAAGATTCATCATTTTTAGTTGAAAATTCACTTTAAATATTCCATTTTTTGTGGAAAATTAACCTTTTTTGATAAAAATGTATCGTTTTTTGATAAAAATGTAACCTCTTTCGTTAAAAAAGTATCTGTTGAGTAGAAAATTTAACTATTCTATTTTTTGTTAAGAATTCATTTATTTCATTGAAAAAAAAACTATTTAGTTGGAAATTCGTTTTTTTTGCTGACAGAAATTCATCTCTTGGATTGAAAAATCTACTATTTGGACAAAATTTCATACTTTTGGTTGAAAATTCATCATTTTGATTAAAAATTAAATTTTCTGGTTGAAAATTCATTTCTTCTTAGTTGAAAATCAATTTTTTTATCTAAAGATATAACTATTTCATTTTCACTTTAAAATTTATATTTTTAGTTGAAAATTAATTAATTTTTATAAAAAGTCGTTTTTTTAATTTACTTTTTTCTAACTGCAAATTGAAATATTATATTTTTGGTTTGTAAGTTTATCTTTTTTAGTTTAAAATTGAATTATTTTGTTTAAAATTGATTGTCTTTACTGAAAATTTAATACAATTCTGACATTCGAACTATTCTAATTTTGGTTGAAAATTGATTTTTTTTAGATGAAAATTCATGTAATTTGTTGAAAATGAGTCTTTTTTGGTAGAAAATTAATCTTTCAAGTGGAAAATTCAACTATTTGGTTAAAAATTCATATTTTTGGTTGAAGATTTATCATTTTAATTAAAAATTAATTTCTTTGATAGAAAATTTATCTTTTTGATTTGAAAACACAACTAAAAAGTGTTTAAAATATATTTAGAAACAACTTTTTTTGCAAAAATAGTTGAATTTGTAACCAAAAATATACATTTTCAACAAAGAAATTCATTTTCATACCAACAAAGAGAAGAACCAAAGAAGTTAATCTTGAACAGAGTAGTAAAATTTTCAACAAAATAGTTAAATTTTCAACAAACATATAATGAATTCTCAAGGAGAAATATAATACTGAAAATAATTAAACCAAAAATGTTTTAATTGGAAATCAAAAGCAGTAAAATGCATCCAAGCACGAACAATTATTAACAAAATAGTTGAATCTTCAACAGAAACAGATTAATGTTTAGCCAAACAGTTCCATTTTCAATTAAAAAGATTAAATTTCTACCAAAGAAGATACATTCCAAAAAAAGGAAATTTCAAAAAAATAAATTACTTGTAAACCATACAGATGAATTTTTAAGATAGTAGTTAACATTTGAACCAAGTGTTTGAATTTTCAACTATCAAAGATGAATTCTCACCAAAAATTGTCGTATTTGATATTTAAAATGATAAATATTTAAAATTACATCAAACCCAGTTCAATTCAACCAAGAAAGACAAATTTTCAACAATATAAATTAATTTTATATTCCCAAAATCTATGCCCATTTTTTCGGCGAGGAGCTGGTGAACACATGTCCAGTTTATTACTCAAGAAGAGACGAAAACGACAGCTGGTCACAGACCCCTTACTCATTCCGGAACGGGACCCACAAAAAAAATTTTTCAAGTCCTCGAACGAGATTTTTGGCATCACGTAAACTCACTCAACTCGGAGGCTGCGGAGAAAAGATACTGACCTCCTAAAAAATATGAATTTTAACCCAAAATTTTAGTTGAATAGTTACATTATTAGTTGAAAAAATTAATTTTCAACCAAAAAAAAAACCAATTTTGAACTAAATAGTGAAATTTTCAACTAAAAAGGATGATTTTTTGAAAGTTTTATTTATTTCTCGCGAGCATACAAATTTGCTGACAATGTAACACCTAAACTGAATAAATCAACTGCTAAAGATATGGAAATGAATTATTTGAATTTTAATTTTCAACAAGAAAAAACGATGAAATTTCAATGAAGAAAGAAGAATTTCAAACCAAAAAGTTTAATTTCCAACTAAAATAGAGTTTTTTCAACCGAAAAAGGAATTTTCAAAATTTTTGATAGATCATGAACGAGCCGCAAGAGTTATCGGCTCGACATGCATCGGTAAAAAAACTGAATTTTCAACAAAATGATAAAAAATTTCACCAAAAAGATGAATTCTCAACCAATAATGTCATAGTAGATTTTTTAACATAGAATTAAATGTGAACCAAAAGTACTATAGATTTTATTTTTTGGTTGGCTGTGTATAGTCGTCCCGAATTTTCGGGACGAGTAGCCAAGTAAATTAAACTATTTGGTTAAAAATTCTACTATTATGTTGAGAATTTGTTTTTTTTTAAATAAACGATTTTGTTAAAAATTCAACTTTTTTTTTTAAAATGCAACTGTTTGGCGGATAATATTTTTTTTTGGTTTTGAAGATTCAACTATTTATTTAAGACTTTAACCATTTTCTTCACAATTGAACTATTTTGTTAAAAATCCTACTATTTTGCTGAAAAGTCCTATTTTTTGTGGAAAATTAGCATATTGTATGGAAAAAAAAAGAATTTTCAACAAAATAGTTAAATTTTTTGACCAAAGAGAGGGATCTTCAACTATTAACATTAATTGTTACTTAGGAACTTGTAACTTTGAACGAAGTAGTTGTATTTTCAATCAAAAAGATTTATTTTCCAGAAAATAAAGACAAATTTAAAGCGAAATGCATAAGTTTTCAAGATAAATTAGTTCAATTTTCAAAGAAACACGATCAACTGTTAACTAAAAATGGAAAAGCTTAGATGTCAGGAAACAAATTAATGTCTAAAAAATTTAAAGCTTTTTGAACAAAATAGTTCAATCATTAATTAATAAAATGAATTTTGAACAAAATAATTCAACTTTTGGCTTGAACATTATGTTGAAAATTTGATTTTTTTTTAAATAATCGATTTTGTGAAAAATTCAACTATTTTTTTTAATGCAACTGTTTGGCGGATACTACTTTTTTTTGGTTTTGAAGATTCAACTATTTATTTAAGACTTCAAACATTTTCTTCAAAATTTAACTATTTTGTTGAAAATCCTACTATTTTGCTGAGAATTCCTATTTTTGGTGGAAAATTAACATGTTGTATGGAAAATCCGTCTTTTTGGGCATCAAATTCATCCATTTGGATAAAAAAATTAATAATTTTTGGTAGAAAAGTTCTTGGTTTAAAATTCATATTTTTCTTTGGAAATTCGTCTTTGAAGAAATTCGTTTTTTTTCAAATTCAACTATTTGGTTAAGAATACAGTAGTTTTTGGTTAAAGTTCATTTATTTTTGTTTGAAAATTCGACCATTTAGTTGAAAATTCAATTATTGGTTGAAGATTCCATCATTTTCTTGAAAATGAAACGGTTTGGTTGATTATTATCTTTTTTGTTAAAAAATTCCACAATTTGGTTGAAAATTTGTCTTTTTATGTTGATAATTCAACCATCTTCTTGAAAATTTAACTATTTTTTTTTAAAAGTCATCTTTTTGGTGGAAAATTCAACTGTTCTGTTAAAAATTCGTCGTGTTGGACAGCAAGTTCGTCCTTGCTGATTAAAAATTCATTAATATTTATGTTTGAAAAATCGGCAAATTTGGTTGAAAATTTATCTTCGTAGGCTGCAAGTTCAAATACTTTGTTGAAAATTCGACTGTTTTGTTCAAAAAACATATTTTTAGGTTGAAAATTCAACAATTTGGTTAAAAATTCATCTTTGTAGGCTGAAACTTCAATTATTTTGTTAAAAATTCAACTATTTTGTTAAAAATTCATCTTTTTAAATTAAAAATTCAACAATTCGGTTGAAAATTCAACTATTTTGTTGAAAATTAAATTATTTTGTTGTGTTGAAAATCCGTCATTTGGATGAAAAATTCACCTTTTTTGGTAGGAAAGTTCTAGGTTCAAAATTCATGTTTCTTGTTTGAAAATGTTTAAAAATATTCTAAAATTTACAAAATGTATATAAAAATAGTCTTCTAAAAAATTAATTTTTTGGGTTGAAAATTCAACTATTAGGTTCAAAATGTTTTTGGTAGAAATTTAATGTTCTTTAATGGAAATTTCGACCATTTGGATGCAAATTCATCTTTGTAGAATAAAAATTCTATTTAGTTAAAAATGTAGCTATTTTATTGAAAATTCAACTTTCTGGCTGATAGGTTTTTTTAAAGTTTTACTATTTAGTTAAAAATTTAACTGTTTTGTTAACATTTTAATTTTTTGTTAAAAATTCAACTGTTGTGTTGTCATTCCGAATTTCTGGACGACGCACAGTGGTGCAAAAAAAACGTTCGTGGACAAATTGATTTTCAGAAGACAATTATTATCCGATTTTAACTTTTTTTTTTTAAATGAAAGCTCATAAAATTTCGCATCGAACTGTCATAGCTGATTTTCAAATTTTAGTTTATTTTCTTGTTTACTCAATAACAAAAATAAAAATTTTGACTTTTGAAATGTACCGGTTTAAAAAAAATGCTTGACATCAATCAACGGTACCTAGAAACCTGAAAGCAACTATTCAAAAAAGATGTCCAATAGTAATGCAAATGTTAAAAAATTTATTGAATTTGTTATAAACAAATAAGTGAATTAAAATGATTTCGTGGGGACTGGCGGCAATTCGTCACCCTGATTTGCACTAAATTTAAACAATTTATGGACAAAAAGAGTTTTTTAGCTGAATTAATAGAAGTTAATAAATAATTTGTTATTTTAAAAGCAATTTTTATAAACAAATATCCATATCAGGTATTTTTAATGGAATAAATAAAGTTTTTTCCATGGAATCGATTATATATTACTTGAAAATAAAACCTAAGTATCATATTTGGTCACCAAATGAAAGTTAATAATTGTTTAAATTACCTTAATTAACAAATTCACTATTTGGCTATTTTTGGAGGTAAAAACTTGATAATAGTCTACGACTTTATTCATTTATTCATTCTTCGCATGGAAATGTTTTATTATTGTTTTTAAAGCTGTTATGAATGATTTAATGCAAAATGACAAAGTTTCAACACAAAAGTTGAATTTTTAACAAAATAATTAAAATTTTAACTAAACAGTTAAATTTTTAACTAAATAGTTGAACTTAAAAAAACTTATCAACCAGAAAGTTGAATTTTCAATGAAAGAGCTACATTTTTAACCAAAAAGTAGAGTTTTTATTCTACAAAGATGAATTTGCATCCAAATGGTCGAAATTTCAATCAAAGGACATTAAATTTTAACCAAAAACATTTTTAACCTAATAGTTGAATTTTCAAGCCAAAAAAATGAATTTTTTAGAAGACTTTTTTTATATACATTTTGTAAATTTTAGAACATTTTTAAAAATTTATAAACAAGAAACATTAATTTTGAAACAAGAACTTTCCTACCAAAAAAGATGAATTTTTCATCCAAAAGGACGGATTTTCAACACAACAAAATAATTAAATTTTCAACAAAATAGTTCAATTTTCAACCTACAAAGATCAATTTTCAACCAAATTGTGGAATTTTCAACCTAAAAATGTTTTTTTTTTTTAACAAAAGATTTAAATTTTCAACAAAGCAGTTGAATTTTTAACCTACGAAGATGAATTTTCAATCGGCAAGGACGAACTTGCTGTCCAAAACGACGAATTTTTAACACAAAACTTGAATTTTCCACCAAAAAGATGACTTTTTAAAAAAATAGTGAAATATTCAAAAAGACGGTTGAATTGGCAACATAGAAAGACAAATTTTCAACCAAATTGTTGAATTTTCAACCTTAAAAGATGAATTTTGACCAAGTAGTTGAATTTTTGAACAAAAAAGATAATTATCAACCAAACCGTTTCATTTTCAACAAAATGATGGAATTTTGAACCAATAATTCAATTTTCAACCAAATGGTTGCATTTTCAACCAAATAGTCGAATTTTCAAACAAAAATGAATGAACTTCTTACCAAAAACTACTGCATTTTTAACCAAATAGTTGAATCTGAAAAAAACGAATTTCTTGAAAGACGAATTTTCAAAGAAAAATATGAATTTTAAACCAAGAACTTTTCTACCAAAGAAGATGAATTTTCATCCAAGACCTTTTCTACAAAAAATTATGAATTTTCCATCCAAATTGATGAATTTGATGTCCAAAAAGACGAATTTTCCATACAACACGCCTTTTGATTGAAAATTAATTTTTTAAACTAAGAATGTAACTATTCAACTAAAATTTTGGGTTAAAATTAATCTTTTTCAATAGAACAATCAACTGTTTTGCAGAAAATTCATGTCGCTTCTAGAAAAATTCGTTTTTTTTTGCCTAAAAATTCATTCTTTTTAACATAAAATTAAACTATTTCATTTGCAGCCTAAAACTGATCCTTTTTAGTTGAAAATATATCTTTTTTAGTTAAAATTTTCAAATATTCGGTTAAAAATCATTGTATTTTGTTGAAATTCCTACCTTTTTTTTTGTATAAAATTAATCTTCTTGGTTGAAGATTCAAATCTTTGGTAGAACTTTTTCCTATTGTTTTAAAAATTGTTTTTTGTTTGAAATGCAAGTTGTTTTAAAATGTAACTACTTCATTTTAAGTTGAAATTTTTTTTTTTTAGATGAAACTTCAGGTAAATATTTTGTTGAAAGGTCGCTTTTTTGTTAAAAAATTAATCTTCTTGGTTCAAAAATCATCTTTTTTGTTCAAAATTCTTTTCTTTGTTTAAACATTTAACCATTTTGTAGAAAATTCTTCTTTTCTGGTAGAAAGTTAATCTTGCTGGTTGAGAATCTATCTTTTTGGTTAAAAATTAATTTTTTGAACTAAATATAACTATTTAATTGACATTTTTAGGTAAAATGTATCTTTTTTAGTAGCAATTTCCACTGCTTGTTATAATTTCATTTTTAGCCCGAAATTAATCTATTTCAGTTGAAAATAAACGTATTTTGTTGAAAATTCGCTTTTTTGATTAAAAATTGCGTCGTTTGACTAAAAATTTAACTATTCAATTTTTGATTGAAAATTTATCCTTTTCCGTTGATAATTCGTCTATTTTCCTGGAAAATTAATCTTTTTGGAAAAAAATTCATCGTTTGATTAAATATTAATTTTTTGGTTAAAGATTTATCCTATCATTCCTATTAGTTGTCAAATCATTTTCCCGGTTTAAAAATTCACCATTGTGATTTTTTAAAGTGAAAATGTACCTTCTATTTTAATTACAAATGTATTTTTTTTAGTTAAAAATTTAACTACATATCTGGTTAAAAATTCATGTATTTTGTTGAAATTTCGACCTTTTTGGTACAAAATTGAGTTTCTTGTTTGAAAATTCATCTCTTTGGTTAAAAATTAAACTATTTTGTTGACAATTCGTTTTCTCTTAGTTAAAAATTATTTTCTCTTGTCGAAAATATAGCAGTTCCATTTTTGGTTAACATTATATTTTTTAGTTGAAAATTCATGGGCTTTGTTGAAAATTCGTCCTTTGTGGCCTACAATTAATCATCTTGGTTGAAAAATCATCTTTTTGTGTTGAAAAATTAACTCTTTTGCAAAACAAATGAATTTTCAAATGAAATTATTAATCTTCAACTGGAATAGTTCAATTTTGAACCAAAAAGATGAATTTTTAACTAAAATTATGACTATTTAACTGGAATATTTGAATTTTCAACGAGAAAGATGAATTTTTCAAGAATAAGATTATTTTTCAAACAAAAAGATTTTTTTTTACCAAAAAATAAAAATTTTCAACAAAATACATGACTTTTTAACGAGATACTTGAATTTTCAATTGAAAAAGACAAATATATACTCAAATAGTTGAATTTTTAACAACAAAAATAATTTTCAACAGAAAATGGAATAGTTACATTTTTAGTTTAAAAAATTAATGTTCAACCTAACTGATGAATTTTCAACTAAAATGATGAATCTTTAACTGCAATACTTGGATTTTAAACCAAAAAGATGAGTTTTCAACTAAAACATAATTTAAAAAATTATTAAGTTTTAAGTTAAAAAAAAATCAATATTCAACCACAAAATATGAAGTGTTAACAAAAAAAATATCATTTTTCAACTAAAAAATGAATAATTAAATTTTTATTGAAAAAATGAATGTTCAACCAAGGAGATGAATTTTTCACTAAAATTATGGAATATTCGACTGGATTAATGGTTACATTTTCAGTTTAAGAAAAAAAAATTATTTTCAACCAAAACAGAAAATAATTTCCAACAAAATAGTTAAATTTTCGGCAAAAAATTCCTCTACATCCAAAGAAACAACAAGTTTCCAATCGAAAAGCTCATTTTTCAACCAAAGAAATGAATTTCTAATCAAAATGATAAATCTTGAACCAACAAAAGATGAATTTTTAACTTTCAAAGAAAAAGATCATTTTCTACAAAGAATCGATTTTTTAACAAATTACGTGAATTTTCAACGAAAAAATTTGCAATCAAAAGAGACAAATTTTCAGCCAAATTGTTGAATTTTGATCTAGAAAAGATCAATTTTCAACCAAAAATGTAACATTTAAATTTTCAGTTGGAGAAATTAATTTTCAACCAAACTAATGAATTTTCAACTAAAATGGTGAATCTTCAACTGGAACAGGTGAATTGTATACCTACCTAAAGATGAATTTTTAATCATTAAGATTAATTTTCTACAAAAAAGGCCAAATTTTGCACAATGTACATAAATTTTCAAACAAATAGTTTGATTTTTAAATGAAAAATATCAATTTTGAGCCAAATAGTTGAATTTTCATCCAAAAAAAGATACATTTCCAACCAAAAATAGAATAGTTGAATTTTCCGTTAAAAATCTAATTCTTAATAATCAAAAAACAGATTTTCAGCCGAAAACACCATAATGCGATTTGGAAACATTTATTAAATTTAAACGAATTTTTTAAATAAAAAAAGTTCTTATTCTTCTCTAGGTATTTCTGATTGAATCAAATTATTTTTTTTTGAACCGGTATACTTCAAAAGTCATAATTTTTTCATTTTGGTTATTAAATAAACAAAAATTAAAAAATCGGCCATGACAGTTCGATGCGAAATTTTATTAGCTTTCATTTAAAAAAAAAAGTTAAAATCGGATAATAATTGTCTTCTGAAAATCAATTTGTCCACGGACGTTTTATTTGCCCCACTGAAAACAAGGGAAAGTCTGCGATAAATAAATTAATGTTTAATATATTAATTATGTTGTGTTAATATATTAAAATCAGAATTGATTATTTTCCTATTTTTGTTATAATTAATGACCACATAAAAATGAGAAACTCTTTTGAAAATCTACTCACCAGTTCCTTCTTGCAACCTGGTACGGTGCAAGTCATTTTTGTGATTTGTTTTCCATTTTTTTCATGGGTAATCCTCGAAGTAAAATATTGAATGATCTTCAGAGCTTCAGAATTTTTTCTGCCCACTTTAGATACCTCTGGCAGTGAGCTGGCAGTAGATTCCTCCATGATCACTTTTTAGAAATAATTGAAATGCAAGAGAACACGAAACTAGAAACACTTTCAAACTGCAAGTCGTAATAAGTAGCTTCACTTCCGTTTTAATACCAATGAGTTAGCAGCTGGCACACTAAGTTGGCTACATCAGGACCAGGACATCTGCAACTTTCAGGGACTGAGAGTGAACTGAAGTGTGAGCAGCCTCCACTCCATGCTCCACTCTCTCTCCGCTCATGGGTATGAGAGACTCTTCGGAAAGAGAAAAGGTCTAGTCGTGAGCCTCCAGGTACGAGACTTCGGGTAGAGTGCAGAAACGAGTTCAGGGTTTAACAAAGAGGTATAGCCATTGTTATATCCGAGAGGTCTGCGAGCCTGCCTTTTACTGTCGCTCGCGCTGGAGAGACTCCCGGTTTCAGAAATCGTTTTCATACTCCCAAACAAGAGTCTTCCGCTCCTACTATCTGTTCAAAAAATATAATTTCAGTCAAACTTCGACAATACGAAATTCTATAATACGCATTTTTGATAATTCGAACTTTTTTCGGCCCCGGCTGACAGTGCACAGTGGGGGAAAAAATGACTTTTTTGGTTCAAAATAACGTACCGTCCACAAATATTGACCCATTTGGACAAAAAAAATTGAAAAAAGCTGATAAGATTTCTAAGAGAGTCGTCGGGCCTAATTTTTAAATTAGGCTTTCAATTTTGTTATGAATAAACAAATACGACTGTTGGTTCGCGCGCTTCGCGCTTAACAATATATTTCTCGCGCGCTTCGCGCTCGATACTGTATTTCCCCCACATTTGTGCACAGACCTCTTAAAATTGAAGGTCAAAGTATCGACAACTGTAATTTGGTGATTGTGAATTCTCATTTGTTAAAGCTCCTTCGGCTGTAACGAATACATTCTCATCACGTACCTCATTCTTCGCACTCGATCTTGTCCAAAATGCAAAATTTTCTACATTATATGTTCAACATTATTATATCCAATATATATAACATTTATTTCTGTACGTCGCCCTGTTATTGTTTATTTAGATATTGCAAAATAAAGTACGAATTGTATTTATCATGATTACTTTAATATTTGTTCCTGATTTTGCATTTAATTTTATCCTCAGCTATCGTGAAAATTTTATATTATTATACCATTAAGCCATTTCCCATTCGGGGTAGGCGTGACTTACTCGGTTGGAAAAAGGCAGTGTGTATGGTGGGTATATAGGTATAAGGTGGATAGGTATATAGATGTTAGGTACAGATATTTTAGATTGATCTGGAATTCTCGTGTTATTTATTCAAATAACACGTTCATTCCGCAACACTGCTCCGACCCAGGTTGCTGATCAATCTCTCTAGCGATCACCCCAGGTGAAGAGCCTCACAAAATTGTTATGTGTGGTTCCCCACTTGGGCCCATTTCAATAAATGTATATTATTACAATTCGTACTATACGGTAGCGAGACATGGACCTGTCAAGAAAAGGACAGGAGTAAAATTAACGCGATCGGCATGAAACCTCTGCGCATAATATGCGGGAAAACACTAATGGACAAAGTCCGAAACGAGACAATCCTCAAAGAATGTGGTGCAAAAGAGACAATAGTTGACACATGGGAAAGAAATCAGTTAAGATGGTTCGGACATCTTGAAAGAATGAAAGATGAACGACTGACCGAACAACCCAGATAGCACAACAAATTCCGTGAAGATTTCGTGAAACTTGCATTGTAAGGTGGGAATATTGCATTGAAAGGTTAAGGCAAGGTTCCGTCAATCAAGAAAATGTCCGCTTGTGAGGGAATGTTGCACGGCAAGTTTCAGGACAGTTTCGAAGATTCATTTAGCTTAAATCGATGCGCAGTAGTTTTCTATGGGACCTACGGATGCGCAGTAGTTTTTTTAACCCTCCTAATATATCACCAGAGACACGTATCATGACTATTTCCCATATTTAAAGAAAATGAAAAAGCAAAAAATAATTAAAATTTTTATTTATTTTTTGGTTTTTCTTTTTTTTTATAAATATGGAAAATAATCACGATACGTGTGTCTGGTGGTATACTAGGAGTGTCAAAAAAACTACTGCGCAGCAATAGGTCCCATAGAAAACTACTGCGCACCGAATTAAGTAAAATAAATCTTCAAAACTGTCCTGAAACTTGCCATGCAACATTCCCTCACAAGCGGACATTTTCTTGATTGACGGAACCTTGCCCTAACCTTTCAATGCAATATTCCCAACATTACATTTCAAGTTTCAGGAAATCTTCACAGAGTTTTTTGTGCTATCTGGGAAGTGTATAAAGGTAAAGTAAATGGCAGAATGCCCAGAGGTAGACCGCCGAAAGAATTGTTAGATAGAAACACAAGAGCCTGCATGAAAAAATGCATGGACGTGAAGGAAGCTAGAGTAGTATGCCAGGACAGAAAAGTATGGCGACAAATAGTTTGTAAACAGAGTGATAATAGAATGAATGACGCCTGAAACAAAGACCTTGGAAACTAATGGGCCCAAGTTAGTGTTGCCGCCGAGCGAGAAATCCCGAGAAACGAGACGGGACGAGACGAGCCATACCTGCTGTCTCGGCATTTCTCGTCTCGTTTTGTCTCGTCTCATTCTTACTCGTCTCGTGGCGTCCTTACTCGTTTCTCGCCTCGGTTTTTCCGAGAAATGCGACAGATGTGCGCTAGCAGAGCGGACAGCTCGCGAGAGCGTTCTTTTGCCACTCTGACGCGCTAATGCTAATTAGCGTTCTTTAATGAATAGCTAAAGTCGAAATCTGATCACATATTATACTTGTTTGTCCATTACTGATTAATTTGATATCAAACACGAATATGTTACGATTTTTTCGAAGATTTAACTTCACTATATTAGTCTTTTGGAATCTTTTAAAATTTTAGCAAAATATTCGAAATGTTTGTGAAATGTTAAGAAATATGTTGAAAACTTTATGAATTTTTTCAAATATTTGTGAAATCTGTATAAGATCTGTTTTATTGATTTAAAATAATGAAAATATCTTAAATGTTTGTGCAATCTTTTAAATGATTTGAAATCTTTGTGAATGTCTTGAAATCTTTTGAAGTATGTAAAAATCTATGTGAGATCTTGAAATTTCTGTGAAATCTTTTGAAATCTGTTAAAATTCTAGAAAAATATTCGAAATGTTTGTGAAATGTTAAAAAATATTTTCAAAACTTTATGAATCCTTCCAAATATTTGTAAAATCTTTCTGAAATCCGTTCTATTGATTTG
>CAKNYM010048428.1:154793-178206 GCA_932195095.1 Andricus curvator | reverse complement strand
AAAACGATTACTGTCTGCCAATAAACGCCTAAACTGTGCATTTGTTTGCATAATTTGTTTATAAAATAGAAAATTATACCATACAACAAATTTTCATGATCAAACATAATCCTGTTGATAAAATCAAGAAATTTAAACCTACAAATATACTTTGCAAGCAACATTTCCAATATGTTGACATTTTGTTAATATAATTTGTTTATAACAATTAGATTCGATTTCCTGTAAATTATTTATATTCTTCGGATACTTTGACATTCATTTTCGTCGAGAATGGGATTAATTAAGTTATTGATTTGAAGATAAAAAATAATTAAAAAATGTCTTATTTTCGCTTTTTGTTTCTTTATATAAAAAATAGAAAATGAAAAAATGAGAAAATCTAATCTATGGGCGCTTTTGCACAACTATCGCTGATGACTTCTAAAAAAAATTGAAAATCGGTTAGGAATTGTAGGCTGTAGGTGATTTTGAATAGTAAATTCCCGATTCAGCCCACTGTGCACAGTTGCACAGATCGACTCGAAAAATTATACTCGTGTAGATTAGGCACCAAAGATGGTTCCTACGGCAACCTGAATCGCTAATTGATAATATTTTTTGTTTCATAAATAATGCAAAATAGCTTTGACTGTATATCTATATATATTCTAATATATAAAATCAATGGCCCTCTTCGACGAAGAAGGTGTAGATCTCGAAACAGTGAAGGTACGTGGGTTAGCTTTTGCAGATGAAAAGATTGTTATGGCAGAATCAATCGAGGACTTGCAAAGAATGCTGAATAAACTGAATACAAACATGAAAAACATGGGCCTCATAATTAACGTAAATAAAATAAAAATCATGATGTTTGAAGGAAAAGGTGAGCAAACGGTGTGCGATTTTTCAACGAAATAGTTAAATTTTCATTCAAAGAGATGCATTTGTTTGAAATTTTCAAATAAAAAAAAGATAGATTTAGAACAAAAAATGGAATAGTTCAATTTTCAAAAATTAATTTTCAACAAAAAAAAACAAAAAAAACGAATTTAACTATTTGGTTAAAAGTAGAACTAGTTTTTCTTTAATTCAGTTTTCTGGTAGAAGATTCTTGATTTTATTCAAAAATGTTTCCGTTGAAAATTTTACTATTTTCTTGAAAATTTGTTTTTTGATAAAACATCACTCTTTTTAATAGAAAATTTAACTATTTCATTTTTGTCGAAAATTTGTCTTTCTTATTTGAGAGTTTATCCATTTTCTTGAATTTTCGTGTTTTTTCGTAAAAAATTAAGATTCTTGCTTAAAAATTCAACTACTTGGTTGAAACTTTAACTAATTTGTTAAAAATGTTTTGTTTTTTTTGCTGGAGATGCAACATTTGAGTTAAAAATTCATCTCTCTGGTTGAAAACTGAACTACTTTGTTGAAATTTTTGTTGTTGTAAACTACTAATTTTTTAAATTGAAAATGTTACCATTCCATTTTTGGTTAAAAATTGGAAATCTGTATTTTCCGGTAGAAAATTAATCTTTTCGGTTAAAGATTCATGTTTTTGGTCGAAAATTCCACCTTTTTGGTTAAAAATTAATCTCCATTGCTGAATATGAAACATTTTTAAAAAAAAAGTATCCTATTTGATTGAAAAATCAAATTCTTTGTTGAAAATTCGTCTTTTTTGGTCGACTCCACCTGTTTTTGATTTAAAATAAAAATCGGTTTTGGTTGAAGTATCAACTATTAAAATTTTCGTTGAAACTTCAGCTCTTTGGTTAAAAATTTAACTATTTTGTGGAAAATTCTTTTTTTTTTTTTAATCCATGTTTGGTTAAGAGTTGATCTTTTTCAGTTGAAAAATACAGTTTTCATTTTCTGTACTCAAGTTTTTATTTCTGTTTCAATTTCTCAGAATTTTTTCCAAGTTTAGCTTAAATTTCACTGTCGACTTCGCATTCTTCAAATCCAAATTCTATGATAAATACTCAAAATTTCATGTTGACTCCATTTCAATATTTCATGTTCCAGCTTAATATCAAGAGAAAAATGTAAGTAAGATCGAATGCAATAAAAAATTTGACTTTTAAAATAATAATTGAATTTTTAATAAAAAATGAACATTTTCAACCGAGAAGATTAATTTTCTACCAAAAAAGACGAATTTAAAAATAATACATGAAAGCAGTTGAATTTTCAACTAAAAAGATAACTTTTCATCCAAGCAGTTGAATTTTTAACTGAAAAATATACATTTTTTACCAAAATGAAGCACTTATATTTTTATTGTAAAAAAAATAAATTTTTTACAAATATATCGAATATATATCAAAATAGTCCAATTTTTAATCAAGGAGATGAATTTGCAACCGAAATGAAGAATCTTCAACTCGAATAGTTCAATCCACATAAAAAATTAATTTTCAACCAAAAAACAACGAATTTTTAACAAAATAATTAAATTTTCAACCAAAGAGAGGAATTTTGAACTAAAACCAAAAAAAAACTGAAAAAATGAATTTTTAACGAGTTGTTCGAATATTAACGAAATAGTTGAATTTTCAATCAAAAAGATTAATTTTCTACCAAAAACGACAAATTTTTAACGAAATAGATGAATTTTCAACCCACTAGTTGAATTTTCAACTAAAAAAGATAAACTTACAATCAAAAATGTATAAGTTAAATTTTCAGTTAAAAAAGTTAATTTTCAACTAATAAAACGAAATTTTCAACCAAATTATTTTTAACTGAAGTCAAGAATCTTCAACCAGAAAAATGAATTCTTAACAAAGTAGTTCGAATTTCAACCAAGCAGTTAAATTTTCAACTAAAAAAAGATAAATTATCAACCAAAAATGAAATACTTACAATTTCAATTCAAAAATAAATCTTTTACAAGAAATAGAATATTCAAAAAAATTTGTCAAATTTGTAATCAAGGAATAAATTTTGAACTAAAATGAAGAATCTTCAACTGGAATACTTAAATTTTCAATTATAAAAAGAAATTTCAATCAAAAACGGTTTTCAACGATTTGGTTAAATTTTCAAGCAAAGAAATAAATTATTTGATCAAATTAGTTAATCCAAAAAGACGAATTTTCAACAGAACAATTGAATTTTCAAACAAAAAATGACTTTTTAACAAAAGTGTTAAATTTCCTCCAAATAAGATTAATTTTTCACCATAAAGTTGAATTTTCAACCAAAATCGTGAATTTTCAACAAAAGATTAATTTTCAACTGAAAAAGGCGAATTTTGATCAAAATACATGAATTAACCACTAATAGTCAACAATTAATAAAAAAAAACATGTGCATATAGATTTGAATTTTTGGATTTGAATTTAAAAAAACAATTATAATTCTTTTAATGTTTATAATTCTTTAAAAAAATAATCAAACAACAATTAAACATGAATTACAACTGAGAATCGTTTTGCAAACTTTATGGAATACAAATAAATTTTAAATAGTTCAAAAACTACAATTTGAACATTGTTTTCATACCCTCTATTCTCACTACATACCAAAAAAGCGTGTGCATACAGATTTGAATTTTTCGACTTCAATTTAAAAGAAACTAATAGTTCTATAAAAAACTAAGGATATCGTTGGATAAATCCAAAGATAAATGATAATTGACGAACATTTTGAAAAATTTATCAATGATTTTACATACAACTGCGATTTTTTCATTTTTGGACGATTGTTCGTGCATATCACAAGAGGATTGTTGATCAATTTGCGAAATGAACTTATTTTTTAAAAATCAAAAAAATTTTAAAAGGGGGAGAGTCGATTACCAAAAAACGAAAGTCGAATTTTTGGTCTACCCTACTTAATTAATTAATTTAATAATAATATATATAATAATTAATTTATAATTAACTATAAGTACAGCCTGAACTCTATTGCATTAATATTAAATACGTAAACGTGTACAGTTATACTACAGTGGGGCAAAAAAAGTACCCGTGGACAAAATTAAATTTTAGCATACACTATTTATCTGATTTAAACGTTTGTTTTAAATTAAAGCTGCCTAAATTTTCAATAGATTTGTGTGATTAGATCTTTTTCAAATTAAAAAAAAAAATTTTATTCAACAACAAAGTTGCATTTTTTTTCAACTTTTCCCAAGTGCCATTTCTTTTAAGACATTCAGATTGATCAAGGAAGATCTTAGAACAGTTTTACAACTATATGGGAATAATTTTCAGTTGGTTAGAATAATTTAAAAAATCTTGTTATTGTGTTATAAACAAATTATTAGAGAAAAGTCATTTTTTGGGACTGGCAATGTTTAGCTCATTTAAACTGACAGATTTTGTATAAAATGTGAGCGGAATGAATGTTTTATTACCAATAATTAAGAAAAGGTGCTTTTTGTTATATTCTACTGAGTAACAGTGTCAAGAAACATCACAAACGTATAGAGCAGCCTCAAGAAAAAAATCTTAATTTTGCTATCGACACAGAGAAATTATTTTTTTTAAGAATTTCTCGGACTCTAACTGAATGGATCTTGAATATTTTTTACTTGTATATATACTAGCCGTTATCTCATTCTTAACGAAAATTCTTGTCTACGTGTAGCCCGCTGATTGGATTTAAGCATATTGTTTAAACAATCGAAGCTTTCGTAGAGACAAAGTTGGATCAACAAAGCTGCTTTGATTGGAAACTATTTTCATAGTATGGCAAGAGATTCTTTTCCAAGGATTTTCTGTTCTGAATCATAGTATATTATTTCAAAAAACAAATTATGTCATATAACAAACTATTTCCAAATATGATCTCACAGTTTGAATAAAGATTCCTGTAGAACATATTTTTTTATCGAACCTTATTTCTGCCGAGATTTTAATTTTTGTTTGAACAACTGAAAAATCATATATTTTTTTTAATAATCTTTCATCGAAATGATTTCATCCCAGTATTAACTTCGTTGTTATGTCAATTGGTGCTTTTATGGGCCTCGAAAGATAAAAAAAAATGGGGCATAACTTTATAAATTTTTGTATTCTTTGTTTGAATAAATTGTTTAGAAGAATGAAGTGAAATGTAATAATTCTGATGACCAAATATTTACAGCAGTATAATTTTTTTTTTCATATAATATTGAACTTTAAATCAAGAACATCTCCGAAAATATTGATGCTACGAAAAACGGTTATTTTCAGTATAAGAGCTTCAAAATTCATAAATAAATTACATAAAAATCGAATAAACTTGAACTAAAATTGTTTTAAATCATGTAAGTGTTATCAGAGAGGCTTACACAGTAAGGCCGAATTCTTACCAGTCATAAAATATCCATGTGTGCGAAAATGATGAATTTGACCTTTTGATACAGCATGCGTTACACTTATCATTTGTTATACTTATACTGATAAGATGATTACCGTGCTCTTTTCATATCCACGTACATATTAAAATAATTTCAGAATTACTGTTTCGCATTGAATTTATTTTAAAAGTCCCTTGGGCTAAATAGGCCTTTAAGGAACATGACTACATGTGAAATGCAGTACTTACAAGCACTAAATAATAAATGAACTTAAATTAGTGTATGGAAAAAATGATTTCGGACAATTCAGTTTCAAATTTTCTAGTTTTTATTATTTGATACAAGATTGCTCATTCTTAAAGGAACATACAAATATTGCTGAATATTAGAAAATCGTTCTGTTTTTTTTTTAATTGAAAAGTTTCAAATTTAATTGGATAAGAACGTAATATTTTAGACAAAAACAGTATAGGATTTGAAATTGAATAAACGTGTTTTATTATTCAACAGATTCATAATCGTCTTGTGAAATTAATTATTGTTTAATTTTTAGTTCTCGAACTACATTTGAATTTTAAAAATGATGTACCAATTCATATTTACAGTTCATGAACTTGAAATGTTTTTTTTTTCACAAGCCAAATATAGTTACTTGTTTGAAAAATGTTTTGCAAACAAACAAAAAAAATTATTCTAATGATTTCAGCAATCGAAAAATTGACTTTTGAGCTTGGACACAGTGTAGTTGTAGAAAATATCTTCCCCGAAAAAAATATCCAAAGGATTTTGAATAACGCTTCGTAAACTGAATGAGTTTCTAATTCTAAAGGTTAGCGAATGAATTTAACATTTCAAAAAAGGTTTACATTTTACTTATATAAAATTGTATTATATCATGCGATATGGATTTTGTGATATTTAAAGTGAGGCTGCATCGAGTCGTCCCAAAAAATTGGAGGATTTGGAAAAGGGGATTGACTAGTCCAGAAAATTCGGGCCGACTAGCCAAGCACATGGAAAATATTGGACGAGTTAATCCGAATTTTGGGACAACAAGAAATGTCGTTAAAGTGATTGGACAGATTTTTCTTTTAAAAATTTCTAAAATTCCTGGTCAGAAAGAAAATTACTGTCATTTTCCACTTTTTTCCGGTTTTAAAAAATTCCCTGTAATTTACTAATTTTTCCGGCCAAGGGGCGACACTAGAAAGGAAATTGATAATTGAAAAATAATAGTTGTCACTGCTTTGACCTTCAATTGTGGTCTACACACGTGATACTATAAAATTCTTTGAGATTGGGTTCGTGGTTGAGATTTGACATTCCGCGATTTCTTCTTTGGTCAATTCTTGAATCACGCCGCTATCCATTTTTATTTTTGCCCGTTTTGGCCCCAGAAAAGTATTTTTATATATTCCACGGAAAATCGTTTGTCTGTTTATGTTTTTTTGCAATATTGCACTGACTTCACCATTGGACGTTGATAATACAATTTGTTCTTCGGTTGGTAAGGGCAAAAGGGCATTATTTTTGGTTTTCAATTTACTTAGTTCATTGGGAGGAAAAACGTATCTTCGAAGTTCAAATACCCGGTTCAGATTCTTTTTGGGAGTAAGTCGAATAAATTCAAGTTCTTCAAATTTATATCCAAGCACAAGAGGAAAAGTTCGCCTGAGAAGAGGAGACTTGGACCTGGCACGAAGAGATGGCTCGGCAGGTTTTGGAGACCTGGCAGAATAGTGAGGCAAGGCAAGAGAAAGAGTCGTGTCTGGAGAATGTCTGCCAGTAGAAGAAGAAGAAGGTCCACCACGATGAGCACCAGGATTAGGGTCACCATCAGGCAAACACTCGGACTGTAAACCTGATTCTGAAACAAGAAACAGAGGATTACATTTTAGGTAAGACTGCATAAAAGGTCGATCACCTTCGATTTTGTTCAAACTTAAATATTTTATTTATTTTTTCATGCTGAACAAGAATCTGGTCGAAAAAGGTGTCGCTCTCTTACCGTTTTCACCATATCGAGCTTTTCACTCTCGAAAATTTCGATTTTCTTCTATGTTTTCGGAAATACTTTGATGTGTATCGGTGTGACCAACGGTTTTTGTTGGTGGGGGGCGTATGATTCAGGGGGGCTTGTGGAGAAGTTGGAAAAGGGGTCACGGGCCTACGAGTCGTTAATGCCCTCCAATCGAAACTTTTTCGAATTCGAAGGCATCCCAACATCTCCCCCCCCCCCTCCAACCCTACGCCTCCCACACCAAAAAAAATTAGAAGGGTGTTGCGGGTGCCTACGAGTTGTAAACAGTGATCCGAACTTTGGCACGAACCCGACGCGACCACCCGTTACCATGGCAATAATAAGTCGCACCTCGTTCCTCTTACGCATGGTTAGCGCAAGCGCAGTACCTCTACATGCCAAAGTTGAAGTCACTGGTTGTACATACCCCTAAGTCGGGATCGTCTCGAATTCGAAGGCACACCGACTTCTTTTCCCAATTTTCCACAAGCCCCCCCCCCCCCGCCCCAATCATACACCACCAAATCTGTCGGAAAGGGGTTGAAAGTTCCTATCAGTCGTAAATTACCCCAGTCGGAATCGTTTTAAATTTGAAGGCACTCCGCTACACATCAGTGTATTTCCAAAATACATAACATATGTGAGTTTAAACAAAATTAAGGAATTACATACTATAACCGGTTACTAATTCATCTCGCTGAACGTCTTTGGCCCCTAGAGTCTTTTCTAGCAAATTTTGAATTCAATTTGAAAATTATATATTCTTATAGGAAATTTAATTGCTCTTTTTTTCTTTGGACTATAAATTGTAGCTTTTACCGTTTTCGAAGCAAACCAGAAATAACGGTTTTTTAGAAAACAAATTCTTTTGTCATTTTTCACATTAAATCAAGGTGATTTTGAGTAACACAAAACTTCCAGTGTGAAAGTTGTTCACAATTTTTTCGAATCCGTAATAAAAATTGAGTCTATTCGTGACGAAAAGGTAAACAAGAAAATTTGTTTAAAAGAATAGATTAAGTAAATAAAACTTTTTGTCAAACCAATAATAAGTGCATGAAAACGGCTTCAATAATGAAAAAGGAGCAGCTACTCTTAATGAATCGTAATCGTAAATTAATTTTGCTCTCTGTTATGTAAAACCAATTAACTTTAACAACTTATTTATGAAAATAATTTAGAGCTTACAAAAAAAATTGTTTAAAACTTCGTTCCTGCTTTTAATAGAATGGTAAAGTGTATATGTGGAAAAAACAGTTCTTATGAAAAATCATGCTGAATTTTTAGAAGCAGAGTTCGCAGTACATTTTAAGTGTATTTTGCGAAAACAATTAAGATATCCTTCTCAAGATTTTTTTTGTTTATTCCACAACTAAAATTAGATATATTCAGGAACAAATGTTCGAAACGTGCATTTGTTTCATAAACATTGTTTATATAATTAAGATATTTTGTCATTATGAAAAATATGACAGCAAGGAGTCGTTGGAAAGAAATTTTGAGTTCATTCCGCAAAAAAATTAGGCCTATTAATGAAAAAATAGTTAAAATGTGCACTTGTTTATAAAAATTATTTGAATAATTCGTCAACAGCAGTATTTCTCATCTAATTGTGAGCACACATCAATATTTGTTATATTTCGTACAAAATATATGGATTTAAAATAGCTTATATTTGCAAAAAACGAAAAAATGACTTTTGTTTAATAGTTTGTTTATTAAATTGAAAACAATTTTTTTTCTCTGTCTGACCCGCACTGGACATTACTTTGAGTATGTTATTACATTGATTTGTGACCTGTTTTATTAAATTTGAATATCTTTGAAGAAATGGTATCAGTAAAAATGTACACAAAAAAGTTTAAACTTTGTTGTTAAATAACAAATTATTTTTTAGTTGGAGTGAAATATCCTCATTCAATTTGTTATATCTAAGAGGATGACAGACATTTATATAAAAAAAAACATCAAAATCTGTTAATAGATATTTATAGTTTTATGAAAGAACTTGAGATTATGCAATGTCTTTGGTGAGGTGAGTGACTTTTTTTAATTTGAAAATTTTATGATTGTTTTACATAGAGAAATTAGGAACTGCCTCGTTAAAAGTTCTAGGGTTGATTTTTTGTGGTTTCGGAATATTATAATGAGATTAAGAACATATTCATGAGTTTCCTAAAGGTGACTTGTATAACTATATTCAATCTAAAATTTGTATGGTTTTACGTACAAACATTTTGAAATTGTTTTGTTAAAGGTGCTAGGGGTGGATTTTGAGTGTTGTTAAATATTGTTATAGTGTTGCGAACATATTCTGGAGTTTTGTGAACGACATTTTTTAGAAACAATATACATTATTACATCACTTTTTACATAGATCGCAATACTGATTCGAATATCTCTTCTGAAATTATCCGTATTCATAATAATATTGGAAGGATATGAAAAGATTAGTAAATAGATATAAATTACTATAGATTCACCAGGAGTGAAATTAGTCAGTTTAAAATCATAATTATTGTTTATAAAAGGGATTATGTGACAGGAACGTAACTTGCAAGATTTTTTGCACTTGGAAATTTTTTCCGAAAACCGCTAAGTGTTGATATTTGAAGGATTTTGAAGGAATTACATGTACTGTTTGAACACTATTGAATGAATATATACGTGTACAATTCGGAGCGTACCATATGTGCCTGTGGACTTGTAAGTTGAAAATTTATTCGCATTAATTAAGTTGTACAGATTTGGAAGTTTGCCATCTGTGCACGTCGAAATTTAGACATGTACAGATCGGCCCGTAAAGACACGGTTGTGCACATTTGGGCACATGTAAAATTGCTTTGTACAGATTAGATTTCAGAAATTCTGACATGTCTGAAGCTTGAAAATAATTTGCATAAAGTTATAGATATATCATATCATTATATTCACCAATGGAATTAAGAATCACGACCAATGATAAGACCAGAGTACAGACGAACTTCATATTTTCGATCAGAGGAAAGACTAATGATGAATTTGATTCACAATATAACTAATGAATATTTTAGTGCTTCATTCGTTTATATAAATCATATTATATTCGTTATCTATTAGAATAAAGACGTCAAGCTTGTCCCAATGAGATATTTACATTTGATAAGAGTCAGTTTCAAAGAAAAAAATTTGGTTACACATTTAATCAAAGCTTCACAAAACAATTACAAATTCTACAAAATATGTTAAAAGCATTGGACAGATGTATTTTATCCTTTTATAGCCCGGGTAAACATATTGAGTCTTGATTTTGTCTTGGGTAAACCTTATGTGATAAGCGCCTTTATCTGCAACAATTATGTTCCTTGGATGGCGAATCTAAAAATGTGGTCCATTTTCTCTTATCTCCAACGGTTCACTAGATATGTACTTGTAGAAAATAAAAAATTTAATCTTTTTATGGAAATTTTTATATGCCTGCAGTTTTTGAGACCGACAAGTTCTGAATTTCTGATTCAAAAATCTGTTATTATACAATTACAGGTTTGATCGGTTGTAAAATTTTAATCCTTAGTAGATGTCAACTGTTTGGTCCCAACCTAGTTACCTGATTCCTGAAAATGGCAGGCCCTTATGGTGGGTTCCATAGTTCAGAGAGGTCGTAGAATATTGGACAATAAAATTTACAAAGAAAAACTTTTGTAATTTTGACTCTGGCAAATATTAAAGACAAAAATCGGTAATATAATTTTCTTTTAGTCTTGTATTGGCACAGCTACAGATATAAATGCAAGAGAAGTCTGTATATCTCCAATGTCTAGCTGGTTAGACGGAACCAGACATTATGGTCTTGAAGACATATTGAAGACACTCAAGACAAAATTAAGAAAAAATATTTTTACCCGGGAGGTTTGGTAAAGTGTCTAGGATTGGCCATCCTCGGCAAAGAAGGTGTGGATTTCGGGACAGTGAAGCTGTGTGGGTTAGTGTTTGCATTACAGTTGTTATAGCAGAGTAAATCGAGCAGAGAATGTTGAGTAGACTGAATAAGAGCATGAGGAAGATGAGTCTCAGCATGAACGTAAATAAAACAAAAATTACGGTGTTTGGAGAAAAGGGTGAGAAAATAATATGCAACATTACCTCACACGATGAAAGAATAGAACAAGTTGACAAGTACGTGTAAGGCCAAATTCATACCAGTTATGTACCTAACCCACGTACCTTTACTGTTTCGAGATCTACACCTTCTTCGTTTAAGAGGGCCATCCTTAGACACTTAAATATAATAATAATATATAATATAATAATAATCATCAATATGATAGATAGCCATGAGGACATACCGCATCATTGTTTCACGCCTTGAATAATATCGAACCAGTCACTCAGTTTCCCATTTACCCTTACACTCGCTTTACTACCTGGATATATTGTTTTTATTGCTTGTAGGAGCCATCCATTGATTTCGTACTCTTTAAGAACTTCCCAAAGTTTACTTCTATTTACTTTGTCAAATACTTTTTCTAGGTCAACAAATTCACAGAAAACTTTCTTTTCTACTCTTAATCTTTTTTCTGTGATATGTCTTAAGCTAAATATCTTATCTGTACATGATCTTCCTGGCATCAATCCACTTTGGACTTCCCATATCTTTTCTTCTGTAATTTTCATTACCCTACGAATAAGTATTTTTGAGTATTTTTGAGTATACTTTACTTACGGTACTTGGTAAGCTGATACCTCTATAATTACTGCAGTTGTTTTTATCTCCCTTTCTTTTGTATATTGGTACGATAATCGCTTTTCTCCAATCGTCTGGGACTTCTCCCATCTCGATACATAAATTTATCAATTCGCACAACCTGTGAGGCATGTACTCGCCACCGTAATTAAGCATTTCAGCGCTGATACTGTCTACACCAGCAGCCTTACCGTTTTTTAAGTTCTTAATTATATCTCTAACCTCAGTGACACGGACTTGTTCAATTGGGTTTTCTAATACATTATGTACTGTGTCGCAGTTCTGTTGCTCCATATCTTCACCTCCTCAAAATTCTTTAAAAGAGTCTTTTAAAGCAGACATGCCCAACTCGGGGAAATTCCCTTCGAGAACACATGTTCCGCGTCCCCTACTCTTTCTCCTAGAGAGCGAGAGAGGTGGTAGACGCATGCGCGTGGTAGACGCGTACGTCACAGAGGAGAGATTCTCGCAAGCGTTTACCACCACTCCTGCTCTCTAGGAGAAAGAGTAGGGGACGCGGAACATGTGTTCTCGAAGGGAATTTCCCCGAGTTGGGCATGTCTGTTTTGAAGCGTCTACTGTCCTGTCTGTATCATATAGCATTTCACCTTTGATGCTTCTCATGCCAGTCCGCCACTGGAGCCGAACGACACCAGATACAAACAAAATTTTGAAAGCAAAATTGTTTATCGCAAAAAGATCTAAAAATTTGGTTTACATGACATGGCATGGCTAGCATTGGCCTTGATCCTATTTCCAAACCTTCCGAACGCAGGGCCGCATAAGCATTCCTGTAGGATTCTGAAGAATGACGTAACCTGATGCAAGTAATGCGCAGTCAGTGCGGCCCTTGACCCGTTTGTCACGCTTGACTGAGCAGCCCCTTCCGCACTCCTTGCATCAAGAAACCGCCACATCATCAATTCTCGACACAGTCTAAAAATATGGTTCCGAAATTTTTAACTGAAATGATTAATAATTACCACGTATGGAAAAAAATTTTATATGATTTTGCGAATCGAAATTATATTATTAGTCATGTCTTATGAAAGCAAAAACTTTTTTTTTATGAAAATGTTTAAAACTTACAAAAAATGATTTTTTAAACAATATTGGATGTAATTACATTTTTTCTCTTTAACGCTTATTATGTTATTATCTTGACAATAAGTGAACAATATTCAAATGTAGTTATATAAATAATAAGTCATTTACTACTAAATATTCACCAGTTTTAAAAAATTAGTAAGTACCGATAGTAAGAAAGGATTCAATTGCAAAAAACACTGTTAAAATAATGGTTCGTTATCATTTAAAAATGACATCATCAGTACTATTTTGTTTATTCTCAAATCATAGTGAAACTATTTTTGGCAGAGATCTAATTTTTGGCTCGAAAACTACTTCAAACGAAGTTAAATTTCAAAATTCTAAATTATTAGCTTTTATAAATTGAACAGCTCGAAGACTCCTGGCTAAAAAAGATAAAACTACGCTACGATATCATTTTGAACGCTCTAAATAGAAGAATAAATCAATCAATTTAGAACATTTTCAAAATTACATCATTTAAAGCAAATTTTAAATAGCGAAATTTAAAATGGAACCATTTGAATCTTGTGGTAATTGTACACTTTTTAAAGAAGAAGTAAAATTATTTTGATTCAAAGTTCTTTCAAATTGATAAATGTTTAGTTTTTATTTAGATTTAAAAATTCAAAACCTTAACTTGCTAATTAACAATTTTTTTATTGAGACAGTTGAAATCGTAACGTAAAAAATTTGAATATAGCACTCTGAAGTTGCAACAATTTCAGACTTTCGAATTCAGTGGTGGCAGAACGCGGATATCTATAGCATGCGCAGTAGTGACTTCTGTGTATTTTTAGGCAGATAGTATGAAAGAGAGCGGAAGGTGACCGTACACTGGACACTAGCGCACTCTGCCGCTTCGGAGAAGAAGCTCAGGTATTTCAACGGGAAGTTTACTTTCTATAATAGTATAATGCGTCATCTCTGACAGTTAAAAGTGTTTTGTTTACAAGTTTCATCGTAAGAGTTTTTAATAAAAATGCCATATTCCTGTAGAGTTAGTGGTTGCAACAACAGCACAATAAAAAATAAACGATGTTCATTTTTTCGACTTGCAGCGAACCCGGCAACGTAAGTACAATAATAGCGAATACAATTGTTCTTGTAGAAACAATATGAATAACCTCACCAACCTGATATGAAAAGTTACAAAAAAAGAATAAATTTTAATAATAAGTTGCAACAATCAGACATAATGTAATTCGTGAACAACAAGAAGGTGCAAATGTAATGAATATTAGTATTTTGCAGTCGTGAAGAATGGATACAATTCGCTGAAGTTGACAAAAACGTTTGTCCCGATTTTCTGATTTGTAGTTACCATTTTGAAGAAAAGTGCTTCAAAACTTTTTTTTCGAGACCCTTATTACATCGAGGTGTTGTTCCTGCTCTTAAAGACGCTCAAAATAAGTGTAGGAAGAAAAAGACTTGTGAAAAATGTAAATAATTTTGTTGATACAATTATTATATTTCTTTGTTATTCTTTATAGCTACTTAGAATAGCTTTTTTTCTGAGTCTATAATAATTTTAGCTTTAGATTCAGAGAAATATAATTTCAAAAAGACTATGAATTTTCTTCGACCATTGTATATTGGCCGTCTTAATCGGAGGCAAAAATTCCCGGTTTTTTCCCGGTTCGCAAAAATTTTTCACGGTCAATAAAATTAAAAAATTCAAACTCTAAAGCTGAAAATTTTTTTATTCGAGGTTATAAAAAATAAACTACAAATTAAAGCATTCGAAGTAGAACTCTTGAATTTTAAACTTTCAAGACTGAAGTTTAAAAGTTTTTTATTTCAAAAATTTTCTATTCAAATTCTCAATCATTTACGTGTATAGAATGGAAGTTACTAACACTTTTCAATTGACCAATTTTAAATAAAATGCAGATAAACTGCAAAATTTAGAATTTTTATCTTTTATAAATTATAGAGTTCAAAGATTTAGATTCTGTTTCAAAAATATAAATCCACGTTATCATTTTCATTGCTCTAAATTAAAGAATCAATCAATGATGTTCAAAAATTTCAAAATTATATTAGCTTAAGCAATTTTAAGCTAGAAACATTAAAAATTGACAAATTATTTTTATGTTCAAGATTTTTCAAGATTTTTAAATAAAATTTTATTTAAAAATCTTGAAAAATCTAGAAGTTGTGTTAAATTTTTTCAAATTCAAAATTATTTTTGAAATTTTTTCAGAACTTCCAAATATTTTCTAAAATGAATCGAATTTTTACTAGAATTTTTAGAAAATCCTGCAAATTTGAAGAAATTTCCTTAAAATTTTGATTTATAAATAACAATTGAACACTTATTATTTGTAGAAAATGTTGAAGTAATTTTAAGAGATATTTAGAAGTTTTTAAAAGATTCAAAATTAAAACTTGGAATGATTTCAAATAATTTGAGTGACAAAATTCGGATATTCGTACTGAAATTTCGGTGCAAATAGCCACATCCTTATTTAAAACAAAATGTAGATATTTGTAGAATTCAAACAAAAACTGTAGAAGCTTTTGAAGAATTGTGAAGAGCTTCAAAAGAATAAAAACATATTCTTAAGATTCTTAGGAAAATTGAAAATTATTTTTCATTTTGAAAAATTATTTTAAGAGAATATTTAAAAAGATTTCCAAAATTGTCGAAAAAGGAATCTGGAAGATTTTAAGGATTTTTTTTTTAATTTTCAGGATTTTCTCAAACTTGTAGGAAACATTCGATTCATTTTCAAATATAATTAGAAGTTCTGAAAAGGAATTTTCACACACTTCGTTTAAATTACTTGAAATCATTTCAAGTTTTGAATTCATTTTGAATCTTTTCAAAACTTTTAAATATCTTGTCAAATTACTCAAATTTTGTCTAAAAATAATAAGTGTTTAATTGTTATTTATACATCAAAATTCGAAGTTCAAAGATTAAAGCTCTTCGAAATTCTCACGATTCAAAAATTGTCAAACAATTCAGTTTCAAATTGTTTACTTTTGAATATTTGGTTTCAAGTGAACAGTCAAATATAGCTAAATATTAAATAATTATTCTTTTTCTTAATCGAAAAATTTCAAATTGAATGGGTTGAAAATTAAATATTGTAGCCTGAAACAATATTGTGAATTTAACGAAGATTTACACAGTACAGTCGTATACTCGACTGGTATACTTATATTTGTTTGTATTGTATGTATATCGTAAAAAAGAGAAATTATATTTGCACAGTATACCCAAAGTATATTGAAATATTGACTTCGACAATTTTTATAAATCTGTATTTGTTATTTTTAATTAATAAAATATGCATTGTCACAAAAAATAAATTATCTATTATCACCTTATTTACATAGTAATTAATAAATTAATTTTAAATTTTGTTTGGGTTTAAATTTCGCGGCCTTCAGGTTTAGTTCCTTCGCCGAAACTGTAGGAGCGTTGAAACTCGTGTACGTAAAAATTCGTTGCGGGAAGTTCAAACTGAAGTTTCATATCAAGTAATGATATTATATTTATTGATATTATTAAAATCAAATATTATGTTACTAATTCAACATTATTATTAATTATAATAATAAATTTAATTACACTTTTTTTTAAATATTGATTTAAATGTGAAAGCAAGAATTCAAGAATTAAATCTAAAATTATGTATGAAGTATTGAACTGTAGAATTTTTATAAGTCAATATACAGTTTTTTATTTAATTCTCGTCCTGTTTGTATCGAAATTAAAAGTAAAATTTTTTTCCGTACAATTTTAATGAATTATTAATAACTAACAATTATATGAGAATAGTAACATAATATTTTAATAAATTATTGATAATAAATAATAATATCAATATTTGAATGGAAATAACAGAATCTTAATTTGAACTTGCCGCCAAAAAAACACGCGATTTTACTTTATTTAATTTTATTTGTAAACAGATTTTCAAAACCCACAATTTCTTTACAGCCATAAGAATGAGAATAAGGAAATTCTTTAACTTTATCAAATTGAAACATTTTGCATTAATATCTTCTACACTGTTTTTTGAAATTTTAGGAAATCGTTTGAAGTGTTTTGAAATCTTTTTCAATTTTTTCTTAAGGTAACTTTTCAAAATAAAAAATCATTAACATTTTTCGCATGAATCTCAAGAAAATTATTATTTTTTTAATCTTTTCAGAATTTCTAAGGCTTCTGATTTTTTTAAATTATTAAAAAATATTCTACATTTTTTTGTAATTCTGAAAAATTAAAAAAATGTCTTAAATCTTCCAGATTCTTCTTCGAAAATTTTAGGAATCCTTTCAAGTCTTTTTAAATATTTTTTTAAAATGAATTTTTCAAAATAAAAAAACATTACAATTTTTCCTAGGAACCTGATGAAATTTTTTTCATTCTCTTGAAACCTTACGATATTCCTAAATAGCTTCTTTTTCCAAATCTACATCTTTGTTAATTTTAAAAACTTTTTACAAATAAATTGCAAAGATTTACTTTTCATTGTAGTAATTCCTTGTATCTACCCTTCAGTATTTTAATAATACATGAATACAAATAAACTTATTAATTGTACTATAATTCACTTGTATTTTCTTCTCCTTTATCATATCAAATATCATATTTATTGAATTACAGGAAAAACACAATTTTTTAAACAAATTTTTATTTACAAATTAAGAAAGAGTAACAAATACGTATACAATTCAAATTTTAATTATCGTAACGTATTATAACGTATTACAATTTTTTATTGTATTTTAATTTTTAATTAGTTAGGTCCTTAATGCTCTTTCTAGTTATTATCCCTAATACCTTGAGCTTGAAAAATGCACATATTATTCATTATTCACGCAGAAAAAAATTATGCTGAACTTACAGGATTTTCAGTACAAATAGTAACTGAATTTTTCCTGTTAAGTTTGCATCTCCAAACTGTTCAAATTTCAGATCGTCTTGTCAAATCAATTATTGTTGAATTTTTACTTCTCGAACTACAGTTTTTTTATTACGGTTTTAACTATTTCAGTCAACGAAAAATTTATTTATAAACTTGGAAGCAGTGTAGTTGTAGAAAATATTTTCCCCGAACACATAAGCCATCATTTATTAAAACTCAATCATTTTTCAAAAATTGGTAAAAAGTGACCGTAAAAAAAATTCGATCGCAAACAAATGAGTGAAAATTGATGTTTGTTGAATGTTTCGAATTTTCGTGTTGAAAATAATGCCGATTATTTGAAATTACGTTCTTTATTTTTTTTATGTTTTTTTTTTAATTCTCAAAATCATAGAAAAACTGTTTTTTCAGAGATCTGAATTTTGGCACGACTACTGTCATATATCTTCCCAACTACATTTCAAAATTCTTTAAATTAAAAATGTACGAATAAAATGGAAAAGTTTTAAAGCAAAAGATTTTGAATTACGCATTGGAAACGAAATAAGTTTAGAACTGGACATGCGCGATTGAAATTTTGTTTATTAAACGTGTAGAGAATTGTGGTTTATACACGTAATACTCTGAAACTGTTAGCGATTGTGTATGTGGTTGATACAGGACATTCCGCGATTTCTACTCTGGTCAATTCTACAACCTCGCCGCTATCCATGTTTATTTTCGCCCGTCTTGGCCCCAAAATAGTAGGTTTATATATTCCACGAAAATACGTTTGCCTGTTTATGTTCTTTTGCAATATTGCACAGACGTCACCACTGGACGTTGATAAAACAATTTGTTCTTCGGTTGGTATGGGCGAAGCGACATTATCTTTCAATCTTAATTGAATTGGTTTATTGGGCGGAAAAACGTATCTTCGAAGTTCGAATATCCGGCTCTGATTATTTTGGGGAATGAGTCGAATAAATTCAAGTTCTTCGAATTTATATCCAAGTACGCGAGGAAAAGTTTTCCTGAGAGCAGGAGATCCAGACGTGGCGCGAGGAGGTGACCTAGACCTGGCGCGAAGAGGTGGCTCGGCTAGTGGTGAAAAAGCGGAAGAAGAGCGAGGTAAGGCAAGAGAAAGAGTCGTGTCTGGAGCATGTCTGCCAGGAGAAGAAGAAGAAGGTCCACAACGACGAACACCATCAAAATCACCATCAGGCAAGCACTCAGACTGTGAACTTAATTCTGCAACAAGAAGTAGATGATTACATTTTTATTTGAGAACACGATCGTATGTTGGTGTATCATGAGTTGTAAATGTGGTTGCAATTAAAGAACTGTTTACTATAACGGCCTAATTATTCATCTCGTTGACCGTCTCTAGTGATGCATGTCGATCATTTTTAGACAAAATCGAGATTTGTTAAGAACATATTTAGATGGAACTGAAATGTAATGGAGATGAAGAATTTGCAATGAAAAAAGTCGATCAAGACGAGACGATCATCTCGACTGTGTGATCGTTCGTCTCGATTAGATGAGTAAGATGTTCAAGGTTTTAATTTAATCTGACGAGATTTTTTAAAAATTTCAAAATGATCGACATGCATCACTACCCGATTTTTATAAAATAATTTTTGTTTGAAGGGATTTCGAGCAACAAAAAATTTCCAGAATGAAAGTTGTTCACAATTTTTTCGATTTTGTCAGAAAATTTCAGTCTATCCATGGATGAAGGGTAAACATGAACATTTGTGCAGAAGAATAGTTTAAGTAAATAGAAATTTATTGTCAAAATATTGAATATAATAACAAGGAGTAATTGGAAAGATATTTTAACTTTTTTCTTGCGAAAAATCAAGATCCGTTAAGAATTGTTCTTTCGGCCGATTTTTATACGGAAAAGGTGCTTTTTTCGCCGATCAGCGAGAAAAATGTATGGCGGTTATAGAATCCAGCCTCTCAATTTTTGTCAATGTAATTTTCAACATATTTTTTTTTCAAGTGCTAGTGGTGGATTTTGGTGATTCTTGAATATTATGATGAGATTGAAAACATAACCTTGAGCTTTCTAGAGGTGATTAATGTAACTATTTGGTTCTGAAAATTTTATGGTTGTCATACAAACAGACATTTTGAAATTCTTTTGGTAAAAATGCTAGGGTTGAAATTTGGGTGTTATTGGATGTTATTATATGGTTGTGAACACAACCTCGAGCTTTGTGAATTGCGTATTCATAATTATACAAAAAGAATTCAAAGAATATTGAATCGGTATAAGTTACTTTAGATTTCGAGGAGTAAAATTTATCAGTTTAAAATCACAATTATTCGTAATAAAAGTGAGTATGTGAGAGGAACGTAACTTGCTAGATTTTTTTACTTTGCCATTTTTTTCGGAAACTGCAAAGGGTTTATGTTTGAAGGACTTTGCGGTACTTATTCGTCATGAACTAAAATGGTTTATTATTAATTGATAATGAACTGTAAGTACTGTGTGAACTCTATTGAATGTACCAAGATAACAATGCATGCGGACGCACATGGGCGCATGGCGTGCAAGCACGATGTGTCGGCAACAATGCAAGCACAGTGACAGCACGTTCTGAGGGTAATAAGTAATCCCGCATAGTGCCCGCACACGGTCTGCATGATATGCAGCACAGCGTGCGTCTATCATGCTCGTCAGGTACTTAGGGCAAAATGTGAAGAAATGTGAAGAGTGTGGCACAAAAAGCGCATCATTACTAAAAACATAATATAGCAGTTGTGTAAAAATAAAACTCTGATCAAATTCGCTTCATGCTCTAAATTTTTGTTATTTTCCAAGTTTATTTTACAGACAAAAAGTCGAAGTAAAAGTGAATAATTATTTTTGTTCAAATTAAATAAACATTTTATCTTGTGTTTTGGTTCGGAAAATGGTTCACTATTTTTTACTATATTTACTATATTCAGATTTAAAATGATCGAAATCAAGTTTTTCAAGTGCACATTTTTAATCGTTCTACTTCTGAGATTTAAGTTCCTAAATCTCAGTAGTAGAACGATTAAAAATATGCAACTTGAAAAACAATTGAAAGTAATTAACTGGATGATTCAAAAGTATAGTTTTCTTTAACATCCCTTTGTTTTTTAACAAAAGTGATGAATAAACGTTCTGTGTTGAATAATTTAAATTGTTCGAAATGAAAAAATATTTTCAGATAAATATATATTTCTTGCTAATACATTATGTAAGAGGTAGTAGGAATAATTTTGTGTATGTCGCTCTTGGAATAAACACCTGTTGCATCATCAGTTGTGAAAGAACAACTTTCAACACAGGAGTCTCTTTTTAAAAACGTCATACAATGTTTCCTGTTACTTATATTATTTTTAACATCTTGTTTTCAATAATTATAACTCAAAACACGTGCATGCTAGCACGACGCTGGCACACACGTGCCGACACGCGTGCGGCGCATATGCGACGCATATGAGGACACATATGTCTGCACTCTTGCCCTCACATCGTGCCGATCGGTCGACACGCGTGCCAACACCATGCGGGCAAGGTGAGAGCAAATTGTTATCTGGGTATGTATACGTGTTCAGTTGGGAGGGTACCATATGTGCACGTCGCAATTTAGAATTGTACATATCGGTCGGTGAGGACACGTGTGTACACAGTTGGAAACATGTAAAATTGCTCCGTACAGATTAGATCGCCAAAATGTTGGCGTGCTGAGAAATAATTGCCCTAATATTAAATATATATTATATTATTATATTCACCAATAGAATTAAGGATAACGGCCACGAATAAGACCAGATTATAGACAATCGTCATCTTTTCTATTTAGAGTACAAACTGAATTATGTAATAAGGAAGAATGTATCCAACAAAGAAACTAATGAATATTTTAGTGCTTCATTCGTTCATATAAACTGTACTATAGTCGTTATCTCTTATATTTAATATGCCAATCTTATTCTTCTGAGATATTTGTATTTGATAAGAGTCAGTTTCAAGAAAAAGAATTTGTTTACACATTTATTCGAAATTGAAGTCACTACAGCTTGTAACCTAGATTAATGGATCTGTATTCTCCAAGAAAGTATCGTTTCTCTTCAAAATTTTATCAAAACAAGAGGCATCAATATATCTGCAGAGAAGTCTTAACTTCCTTATCTTTAATGCCAATAAATCACTTGTGCAAATGGATTCCCACATCACTTTAAAGAACCAAAGAATTACCCTCTCCTATGAAGTCACCTTCTTACGTCTACTTTCTGACTCAGAATTGACATGGACTGCTCACTTCCTACGCTTAATCGAAAAAAATTAAGAAAGTTATTAATATTATTAAATTTCAAAGGGGTAACTATTGAGGCTCTAACCCCACAACCTTACGAATTCTTTACCACTCACTCATCAGAAGCTCCCTCGAATATGGATGTCAAGTCTTGTCCATATACACAACTAATGTATTCGAACAAATCTGTAAACTTCAAAATCGCATCCTCAGGCTTATGCTTGGCTGCCGCAACTCCACACCAATCTCAGTTATGTTCGCTGAGCTGAAAGAACCCTCTCGATTTCGCCGATTTAAATTATTAACTAGGAAATAGACTTTTAAACTTTTCTCTCGGGAGGACCATCCAAAACATATTCAATATAAGAAAAGCTTTCTACCTATTAAAATCTTTCATTTATCTTCAAAAATACGAATTAAAAATAATGTTTTCTTATACACCTTTCAAGCACCTCCTACATTACTCCCTTGAATTTGAATCTCCGAACCTTGCATCTATCTTCATAGTGGAAGCTACCGATATCTCCGAAGCATTAGAAATCATAATAAACGCTAGTATCTGTCCAGCAACCATCTGCTCTGATTCTCGCAGTGTTCTACTCGCTTGCAAAAATTTGCATCACTTGGATACCAATAACTCTTACATTTTCAAAATTGCAAACCTTCTCTCCTATGCTAATACTATGAACCTTAAAGTCAGTCTGGTTTGGATTCCTGGACATAAAGGCATCTTTGAAAACGAAGTTGCTGATATACTTGCCAAACTAGCACTAACCCAATGTACCCTTTTAAAGTGTAGGATACCTCACACATCTCTATAAATTAATTTCGGTTAAATTAAATGAGATTTTCAGTGCTGACTTGAAGAGAGACAGCGACCTCAGGAGAGTGGTCCTCTATTACTTTGATGAATTCTTTCCGAACTCCCCTAAACCTTGGTTTCTTGAATCCAATTTAAATAAAAGAAATTATTTCAAGTCGCAAAAATACTTCTTCATTGGTGTACGAACGAAACAAAAAAATGGATCATGGCTTGAAAATGGGAATCACAACATTTTTGGAAGAGGACGAGAATAGTCGAATGTAGCCGGGGAAAAAAGATTTTGTGCGCAAAGGTAAGGTAGTTAAACAAAAACGACT
>CAKNYM010048428.1:105054-139793 GCA_932195095.1 Andricus curvator | reverse complement strand
TTGTCTTAACCCCCTATCCATCCAGAATCCCTCCGAAATCCCCTGTCCTCCTCTTACCTTATCTTTGGTTTCTTCATATTATTACTAGTAGTAAATTTCAACTCCTGGATACCATTTGACATAATTTTCCCTTCTTCCTTTACAATCTTAAATATATTTATTTGCATAAAAGTATAATTCTTTTGGAAGTTACTTCAGGGGATGCCAAACTAGCGCAATGCAGCCAGGATATCATTACGCTGAAGCCAAACGACACCAGATACGAAAAAATGTTTCAAGCAAAATTGCCTATCTCAGGAAGATCTAAAAATTTGTTTTCCATGACATTTTGATAAGACTGGTGTGAAGAAGGTATGTAAGAAGGAAAATTATTTAATTACCTAAAAAAATTGTTCGTACACATTTATTAGGGTGGCAAAAAGACAAATAACGATGAAGAATAAAATTTTTACTTCACTTGGCTATATATGAATAAGCATTTCTGGTTCGAGGTACAGAAATCAATAACACATTTATTTAATACAGTACGGATCAAAATAATACAGAAAATTCCGCATTTTGGATACAGTTTATCGAGTGCGAAGCGAAAGACAAGTGATGAGGATGTACACTAGAACTTGAAATTAAGAACGTTTTCGGGCATGACTTCCATTGGCCTTAATCATATTTCCAAACCGTCCGAAAGTAAACAGGCAGGGTCGCATGAATAATTCCTGTTGGATTTCGACGGATGACGTAACCTGATGCAACTAACGCGCGGAGAGAGTGGGCCTGAAGTCGTTTGTCACGATTGAATGAGCAGCCTCTCCCATACTCCCAGCCTTGAGAAACCTCCGCATCATGAATTCTTGAAACGGCGTTCCAAGAATTCCGGTTCCGCATAAAGTTTTCACGGTCCTTGAACTAAAAAAATTCGAGATTAGAAATCTTTGAAAAAATTGCATTTTAAGTAATAAAAGCTGAACTCCAAATTAAGGCATTCAAAGTGAAGCTCTTTTGAATTTAAAACATTACAACTTGAGGGTCAACAAAATGTTGATTTCCGAAATTTTTTATTAAAACGATTAATAAGTAACATGTATGGAAAAAACGTTGTATGTGATTTTAAGAAAGAAAATTATATGATTAGCCATGTTTTATGAAAGAAAAAACATTATTTTTTATGCAAAGAGGATAAAACTTACAAAAAAATGATTTTTTTTAACAATATATCATGTAATTAAATTTGTTCTTATTATCGCTTATTATTTTATTATCTTGAAAATAAGTAAATGATATTCGAATATAGTTGTTGGTTAAGAAAATATTTTCTTTTTAAATTGTTTTTACGATTACAGCCATAGAAAAAATTACTTTTAAAATTGGAAACGCTGAAGTTGCAGATAATATTTTTCCCGAAAAAGCCATTTCCTATTAAATTTCAACCATTTTGATAAAATTGGTAAGAACCGATGGTAAGAAAAGATTCAAAAACAAAAATCATTACTACAATAATGGTTCTTTAGCATTTCAACTTTTTTTTTTGAAAGCAATGTTTTCATTTAAAATGACATCATCAGTAATATTATTTTTATTCTGAAATCATAAAAAGCTATTTTTGGTAGAGATCTAATTTTTGGAACAACTATCTTAAATGACGTTATATTGCAAAATCCGAAATTTTTAGCTTTTATAAAATAAACAGCTTAAAGCTTGCTGGTTTAGAAATATAAAACCAAGCTACGATATCATTTTGAATAATCTAAATTAGAAAATTCATTAATAGATTTACAAAATGTACAAAATGACATTATTTGTAGCAAATTTGAGTTAGAAAAATTAAAAATTGAACCATTTAATTCTTCTTGTAGCTCTACATTTTTTGAATAAGAATTAAAATTATTTCAATTTGAAGTTCTTTCAAAATAATAATTGTTTAGTTTTTACTTAGACTTGAAAATTCAAAACCTCCACTTGCAAATAACATTTTTTTTCAATGAAACACTTAAAATCGTTACGTTAAAAATTCCAGTGTATCATTCTGAACTGACAACAATATAAGTTTCAAATTTCAAACACCTGTAATTTTTCATTGTTCAAGGCAGTTATCGTACCATAAATCAGGCATCTGTTAAATAATCGCCAAATATAGTTCGTGAAAATTAATGTTTTTTGAAAGTTTCAAATTTTCATCTTAAAAATAATGCTGTTCATTTCTCAACTGCATTTAAAAATTATTCAAATTTACATAGTACGATTGAAATGGAAAAGTTTTAAAGCAAAAGATTTTGAATTACGCATTGGAAACGGAATAATTTTATAACTGTAAAAGTTAACAAATGAACTTCAGATTTATAAAAAGTTTACATTGTTCTTATTATATGAAATTGCATTATATCATGCGATATGAAATTCTTCATATTTGTTCCCAGTCTCAAAAAATTCCCTTTCATTTACTTATTTTTTCGGGCTAGGGGCCGAACTAAAAAGAAAAATTGACAATTACAAAATTTCAGTTGTCACTGTTTTGAGCTTCAATTTTAAAAGGTCTGTGCGCGAGATTTTACAGACGTGCACAAATAAATTTTTTTCTTCTTAACATTGTATAGAATTGTGGTTTACACACGTAATACTCTGAAACTCCTAGAGATTGTGTATGTCGTTGATACTGGACACTCCGAGATTTCTTCTTTGGTCAATTCTTCAACCGCGCCGCTATCCATATTTATTTTCGCCCGTTTTGGCCCCAAAAGAGTAGGTTTATATATTCCACGAAAATACGTTTGTCTGTTCATGTTTTTTTGCAATATTGCACAGACGTCACCACTGGGCGTTGATAAAACAATTTGTTCTTCGGTTGGTATGGGCGAAGCGACATTATGTTTGAATCTGAATTGAATTGGTTTATTCGGAGGAAAAACGTATCTTCGAAGTTCGAATATCCGGTTCTGATTATTTTGGGGAATAAGTCGAATAAATTCAAGTTCTTCAAATTTGAATCCAAGTACGCGAGGAAAAGTTTGCCTGAGAGTAGGAGACCTGGACCTGGCGCGAGGAGGTGACCTAGACCTGGCGCGAAGAGGTGGCTCGGCTAGTGGTGAAGACGCGGAAGAAGAACGAGGTAAGGCAAGAGAAAGAGTCGTGTCTGGAGACTGTCTGCCAGGAGAAGAAGAAGAAGAAGGTCCATAACGACGAACACCATCAGAATCACCATTAGGCAAGCACTCAGACTGTGAACTTAATTCTGCAACAAGAAATAGATGATTACATTTTTATTTAAAGTAGTCCGGCTATTGGATCGGTCAGATGAAAAATTAGTTTTTTTGACGGAGAAATATGCCCTCTTTCACATAATACCTTCCTTAGGGGGCCTTCCAGGTTAAAATTGGAACTATCACTGTTTAAAGTCATGTCAAAAAACATGGGATCTTATGGAGAGGCCTTTCGCGGGGTCCAAAAATGGTTAATTTTGGCTTTAAAACACGTTGAATATTGTTAGGAAAACTGTTTTGGAGACAGAAAATATAATGAGAAATTTGAATTACTGCTTATTTGTACTTGCTTCCGGGGTATTTGAGCTTAGTTTTAGAAAAACATAGCGGGGTAAAATATGACGAAAACGGTGTGGCGTTGACTAAGGTTGGTAGTACAGCTTCTGCTGGAAATTAATCGCGCGAAATTATAAATAATGATTTTGTCGCCGGTTTATTGCAGGTTACGTTTACTTTCTCGACTTTCTCGACATGTTGTTACGCTGCCAACTGCTGAGCGTGAAAAATGACGTAGACTCGAATCGAGTCAAATGAACATTTAAAAATACATTTTATTATTATTTTAAACATATTTTATTCATATTCATCAGCATACAAATTTAATACTTAATTTATTGATTGATAAGCTGGCCAAGTTTTGGATTCAATTCCGAATTTCAGAAAATAATAATGGACATAGCTTTGACTAGCTTTTCCAGTAGCCGGACTACTTTAAGAACAAAATCGTTTATTGGTGTATCATAAATTGTAAATGTAGTTGCAATTGAGAAACTGCATACTATAGCCGCCTATTATTTCTTCTTGCTGAACGTCTTTAGCGCCTGGAATCTCTTCCAACAAGTTTCGAATTTGAATTTTAAATTTATAATTTTTCTGTTTCCCAAGCAAACCCAGAATTCTCGTTTTTCAGAAAACAATTTTTTTTGTCTTCTTTGACTTTAACTCATGGGGATTTTGAGCAACAAAATACTTCCAGTGTTAAAGTTGTTCACAATTTTTTCGATTTTGTCAAAAAAATTGAGTTTTCTTGGAAGAAGGGCAAACCTGAACATTTTTTTAGAAGAATAGTTGAATTCAATAGAACATTAATACCAAAATAATAAATATAACAACAAGGAGTCATTGGAAAGATATTTTAAGTTTATTCTTGCAAAAAATGAGCCCATTCATTCATAGATTTTCAAACTGTGTATTCGTTTATAAAAATTGTTGAAATAATTTAGGGTAGCAGTTACTATTAATGAATCGTAACCGTAAATTAATTTTGCTCATTTTTTATGCGAAAAAAATTAACTTTAAGAACTAATTGCTGAAAATAAGTTAAAGGTTATAACAACGAATTGCTTGAAACTTTCATTTCCGTTTTTAATAGAACATGGTGTCTCTTCATGAAAAAATTGTCAAAATGTGCATTCAATTATGAAAATTGATTTTATAATTGAAAGTTTTTTTCACTGAAAAAAATGATAGCAAGATGTCCCTGTAAAGACATTTTTAGTTCATTCCAAACAAAAAATTAGGTCTATTCATAAAAAAAGGTTAAAATGTACATTTTTCGATAAAAAAGTGTTTATACATACAATTGACAGATTTTTCCATCATAAAAAATATGACAGCAAGGAGTCTTTAGCAAGAAATTTTGAGTTGATTCTGCAGAAAAATTAAGCCTATTCATGAAAAAAACGGTTGAAATTCGCATTTGTTTATAAAAATCGTTTGAATAATTCGTGAACAGCAGCTATTTTTTACTAATTATGAGCGGACATTAGTATCCGTCATATTTTCTACAAAATCTATGGATTCAAAATACTTATAATTGCGTATCACGGCAAAATACCTTTTGTTCAATAGTTTGCTTATAACATAATAATCAAAATTTTTTCATTAGTCTAACCCACTGAAAATTATTTTTTAATGGTCATTACTTTGATTTATGACCTATTATATTGAATTTGAAAATCTTTAAAGAAATGGTATCACTAAAAATTTATACAAAAAAAGTGTAGACTTCGCCGATTAGTGAAGCATTCGAGACGATCTCGAGAAAATTCGAGATTTTCTTGAAACATGTTCAGGTGAACTCAAAACTTCATGGAGATTAGAATCTTGAATAAAAAGTTTCGAGATTCTCCACTCGAGATCTCGCAATTTTTTATTCGAGATTCTCGATCTCCATGAAGTTTTGAGTTCACCTGAACATGATTCAAGAAAATCTCGAATTTTCTCGAAATCGTCTCGAATACATCACTATCGCCGATCAGCAAGAAAAATGTATGGCGGCTATAGAATCCGGCTTCTCAATGTTTGTCAATGTAGTTGTCAAGATTTAGCAATGTTTTCATGTAATTTTGCATGGTATGAAAAAACTTGAGGTAATTCTTGACATCTGCTTTCTAGATGTGACTAAGGTCAATATTTTAATTCTGAAAATGTATGTTTGTTGAATGTTCTTATAGGGTTGTGAACATGACCTGGAACTTTGTGAATTGTGTATTTACAATAATAATATAGAAGCATTTAAAGAGTATAAAATGGGTATAAGTTTTACTAGGAATCTGTATTATCATCGGAGATGGTAACGATCGATCCGAAGAGAAATCCTTTCACACACACTGTGAAAATGAAAATCTACAATATCGATCAAAGTTATATCCTCTAATACAGAAAATATTCAACGTCCTCAGACTAGATGGAGCTATAAATTACAACTTTTTAAATCAAATTTATTCAGAAAAAAGATCTCCTTCCACTCCGCTGGGATTCGAACACCAGGTTAACTGATTTCCAGTCAGGTGCTCTAACCACTGAGCTACTAGAGAGATCAGAGGAAGAATGCTTTTTCTGAAATACGCTTTATTATGCAAGATGTTATATACAAATCAATTTTGACTAGGAAGTGAATCCCAGCGAAGTGAAAGGAGAAGATCATTTTTCTGAATAAATTTATTTTAAAAAGTTATGATTTATAGCTCCATCTAGTCTGAGGACGTTAAATATTTTCTGTATTAGAGAATATAACTTTGATCGATATTGTAGATTTCCATTTTCACAGTGTGTGTGAAAGGATTTCTCTTCGGATCGATCGTTACCATCTCCAATGATAATACAGATTCCTGGTAAAAATTGATTTCTATATAACATCTTGCATAATAAAGCGTATTTCAGAAAAAGGATTCTTTCTCTGATTTCTCCAGTAGCTCAGTGGTTAGAGCACCTGACCGGAAATCAGTTGACCTGGTGTTCGAATCCCAGCGGAGTGAAAGTAGAAGATCTTTTTTCTGAATAAATTTAATTTAAAAAATGGGTATAAGTTACTTTAGATTGCCAGAAGTTAAATTTATCAGTTTAAAATCATAATTATTTGTAGCAAAAGTGATTATGTGAAAGGAACATAACTTGCTAGATTTTTTTACTTCGACATTTTTTTTTTGAAAACAGCTAAAGGTTTATGCTTAAAGGATTTTAAGGGACTTATACGTTATGAACTAAAACCTCATATTATTAATTGATAACGAACTAGATATTTACTGTGTGCAATCTATTGAATATATGTATACGTGTTCAGTTGGGAGGGTACCATATGTGACGTCGAAATTTAGACGTGAACATTTTATTTGGTGAGGACACGGGTGTACACAGTTGAAAACATGTAAAATTGCTCTGTAAAGATAAGATCACAAAAAATCTGGCTTGCTTGAAAAATATTTACTTAAAATTATAGATATATTATATTATTGTATTTACCAATAAAGTTAAGGATAACGGTCAAGGATAAGACCAGACTACAGACAATCTTCATCTTTTTTAATTAGCGAACAAACTGAATTATGTATTAAGGCAGAATTTATCTAACAATGTAACTAATGAATATTTCAGGGCTTCATTCTTGCATATAAACTATAGTACAGTCGTTATCTCCTAGATTCAATATGCCAAGCTTGTTCTTCTGAGATATTTGCATTTGATAAGAGTCAGTTGCTACAAAATATGTTTGAAGAAATAGAAAGATGGATTTCATTGTTTCATATATTTGAATAAGTATCTAAGAATGTTCGAAATTTAAGAATTTTAAATTAGATTAAAAACAAATTCAAAATCCTATTTAACTTCGAATACTCAAGTTAATGTATAGAATTTATGAAAATAAAACAAGAATCCAACGACCAAATTTGGACAATCACCACAAAATGCTTCTATTGTAATTTTTAAGAAACCAAAAAATTGGTTTCTTTGGACAAAAATAAAAAAGAGGAAAGAAAAATGAAAAGGCAACCAACTAAATTCCCTTCCTTCTCTTTTTTATTTCTTTCGTTTTTTTTATTTTTATTATTTTAAAATCACAATTATTATTATCGATTGGCAATGAACTCGAAAGTTCATTGCCTCACTACCCGAAACCGCCACGCATCTCTATCCTGTGCATCCTCTATCCAGTTTAAGTAATCATGTACTAGTTCTTTTAGATCATCCCTTACATTTTTCTCCTATCTGTTTCTCGGTCTGCCTAGAGGTCTCTTACCAGTCGGTTTCCCTCTTAAAACTTGCGCCACTATTCTTTCATTGCCCATTCTTGCTACATGCCCCGCCCATCTTAATTTACGCGCTTTCATTACTCTATTAATATTTGCTGACCCGTAGAGAACATGCAGCTTATCATTGTGCAGTTTTCTCCATTCACCAGTCTCTTCGTCCCTCTTTGAACCATAGATTTTTCTAAGTACTTTATGTTTGAAAACTCTAAACCTATTCTCCTCTCCCTTCGTCAGCGCCCACGTTTCACACCCGTACATGACGACCGGCATTATTATCGTTTTGTAAATTCTTACTTTGATGTGTCTAGATAGCGATCGCGATTTTAGTAACGTGTTTGCTGCATAATAGCACCCATTGTCAGCGTGCAGCCGCGCGTTGATTTCCGTTTGAATGTTATTTTCGCTAGTTATAATAGACCCGAGGTATTTAAACTCGTTAACCCTTTCGAATTTCATATTTCCGGCCATTAGGTCCCCGCCTACATTACTTTGTTCGGATCTGGCGACGCTCATAAATTTTGTCTTCGATTCTCTAACTTCCAAACCAATATCTTTGGCTTTTGTGATCAAGATTTCTGCATTTTTAGCTACGGTTTCTTTATCATCCGCATACCCAAGAATCTGTATTATCCCATTGAGGGTAGCACCGGTCGGATTCGTAAAATAAATAAAAAAGTTATAGGTAAACATGAGTAGAACTAGTGTCCAGGTATCTAAATTAGAATTAAATTTTCGTAGGTGCATATAAATATGGATGTATTCGAGTAGCGATCAAATGTCTCATAGAGAATAGAGCTAGAAACAGAAGGGAATAAGAGAGAGACGCATCAGTTGGATCGTACGCTAACAGGTCCGCACACTAGTTTAAATTTAAAGTCCAGTTAAATGAGTATGCGCGGATGCATATACATTTTTCATGCACTGAGTAATCCGAAGATGCCTTCTGATTTCGCACGTCTTCTTTATAATTAAATTTAATTATTCTAAACCGAAAAAATTATAAATGCTTTCATTAGAAAAGTGAAGAAAGGATATCAACATTAAATGACATCTGTTTATAGGTCAAAGTCTATTAACTATAACTTATAAATAAATATAGTAGTAGGAATGAAGCGATTTTACGAAGAAAGGATGTAGAGAAAAAGCGAGAAGAAAACGGAAGAAAAGTTGCGCTTACATACCCAACTTGCAACCCGGTCTTTCGCTTTGCTATAAACGTAGAGCATTGTCGCACACATGTATACGCTGCCGGCTCGTGGATTAAGTTAAATATTCCTCCCTCGCTTCTTCACTATTGCAAAAACTCTATTGCGTTCGATCAATGTGGGCGAATATTGCAGTGAATATTGGTCACCAAATTCCATTCTTCCGTTATAACGACAATTTTCTATCGTTATAACCTTCGGTTCTGAGCTTAAGATTTTAAGTTAATTTTATTCTTTTATTATTAACCGCGGGCGCCAGATCCGCATGGATCATTCATAATTATGACGGAAAGAATTTCAAAAAATGTAAAAAAAAAAATAAATGAAAATTTAAAATAAATTTTCGAAGTCAAAATCAGTGAACCGAATAAAAAATTCGGCTAGAATATAAATTCATAAATAAATTAACAATACTTAGATTAAACAATATTTAATTTTATTAAAAAAGAATAATATTTGAGTTACAATATGGATGTAGAAAAAGAATTGAAAGGAAGAAATAATTGATTCAAGGGGCAGACAAAATTTTCACAAAATGGAGGGATTCATTAGTTTTCTAAAACGAAATACAAAGAAACAATTGACTCAAGCGTAAGACAAAATTTTCATAAAAATGGAGGGATTGGATATTTTCTAAAACGAAAATGATCTTTCGCCTGGTTTTCCAAGACAAAATACAAACTTGCACAAAATAGGGTTATTAAGCTATAGCTTGTCAGGAGGGTCATCAATAACAAGGGGAACGAATATATCTTTCGGGTAAAACACATTTTAGGCGACAATACAATTAAAGAATAATAGCAAATAGATCAGGGAATGGGTCAACAACAAAAGGGGAAACAGCCCAATAAATAAACAATTGGACAGACTACAACACAAAGTACAAGAAATTATTAAATTCAGTCAAGGAAAATCTCTTTATTTTGTGTGACCAAATTAAACACTAAAAATCTCTAAACAAAGAAAAGGGGTCCACACAAAATCTAATGAAAATCTTGCTTTCAGAATTTGACACAAAATGAACTATACCTTTCAATGTAATCTGTGATGGCACTCGGTAAGAAGCTCGAAATTCCTCATTGACACTATATAAGTCATTAAGTAAAAAGATACTTGGGAAACACACGAAAATTACTTAGACAAAAACAACGATGTTGCTCCGCAAGCTGCTTGAAGAAAGATGAAGGTTTTTCCCAGCAGTGCTTTCTTCTTTGGCAACCGACTTGATCCTGATTGGCTTAAATAGGGTGATCTCATTGGCGTTACTAGGGAATGTTTTAAACAGAAGAAAAGGACCCTCAGGGATGTGACTAGAAGTAGATGTTCGGGATGCTGTGTCCAAACAAAATATTCTCTTCTGAATTTAATGATCATAACCAATCAATTTCGTCCATAAGATGTTGAATTATTGTCCAAGACATCCTCTCCGAATTATCTACACAGCCAAGCCGGCTGCTAGGACTTTATAGAACCAGCCAATTTAAAGTCCCTAGCACCGAGAACGTTGACACTGATGAACCGCGCCTGAGCTAAAGAGGTCCCACTCACATTGCCCACTTGCACTCCAAGGTTGATAAGCTGAAGGGGGCGTCAAAAATAATCGGCAGTAATATTCCCAACAGCATTCCAAAAATATTCCATAGGTTTTGGGGTGCGACTAGAAGGATAGGAACAGTTTGGCACACAGCAGTAGGTTTGGCGGAAAATTTCCATGGATTTGAGTAACTCCAATCGACAAAAGGCGTCCCAAATGTTTCTTGAAGTTTCTCGTTAGGTCAGGGTGGATGAGGCTTCTTTAGGATAGTCGGATTACTCGGGAAATACATAAATAAACAAGAAAAATAGGCAAAATCAATTCTTAATAATAAAGGAACTAAATTTGATACACCCCAAGTCTTGGAAAACCATGCAGCTTGCGGATTCAGGAACTATGATTAAGTCTTTATGTTTTAAAATCAACTAAATCAAATCTTTGAAAATTATTGAATCTCTGAAAATTAATTGCTTGTGACTTGCAATAAAATTGCAACGTCACACCGTACATTCAACTTCTAAATTATCAAAAATCCCCATCGATCGAGTTTACCACTAGCCGATGAGCTAAAACAAAATTGCAGTCTGAGGCAGAACGTACCAGTGAGTGCTTCTTCTCTCGCTGTCTTTTTCTCAAAAAGTTAAAGTTATAATCGCCTGTCTGCGGTTCGGGAACGGTTGTCAATAGTCTCCAATTTAAGAAGTACTGTCACTCTTCCTGCTAAATGCATTATATTTCTTTTCCACGGTAATTGTAAAAGAAACTTAAAAAAACTAGAAGTTACTTGTGTGTGTGTGTGAAACGCGCAGTGCTGCGGACAGTTCAAAATCGTCCATTTCTACAGGGAGTATAAAAAGAAAAGTAAAGATTTTCTTTCTTTCTACAACCAGTCCTTCTAGAAAATGGTAGTTTAATACTACAAAGGGGTAATGTAAAATGTATCATTCTTTTTATTTTTAAATAAACTGATTATAATTTTAACACATTTAAACACATGCAACAAAAGGTTTTGTCTCTTTTTGAATTCACACCCCCCAGAATTAAGCATGGCAATAATGTGACTCCCAGGCTGAGAGTAGAAATTTCTGACCCATTAATAAAAACAAATTCAGCGTAAAGTTAAATTCGGCAGTTTGTGGAAGCCTCAACGTTTCAAAAGTTAGCCAAAATAATTGACAGACATTGACAGCTGGTTTGACGGTACGTAACATGATTGCTTTTGTTTTACTCGGGTTGAGTGCAAGTAAATTGTTCCATGGTTGATGAGGAGAAGGACATGTATGTGAAATCCAAATAAATAAAATATAGTTAATTCAAGCTACCGTATTAGATTACACATGTGCAGAGTTTGACCTAGAGGTCAGTAAGACATCAATCTTACTCAGCTGCTTTTATTGATGCCCCCTGGAACAGCAGAGAGAATCCTAGCGCGGGACTTGTAGAAATAGGGGAACCCCATTTTCAGATACAGGGGAATCCTACATTTTTATGTCAATAAGGTACACGCGCGTTACTTGAATACGCCTTTGAATGTTGGGAGGAATCCCAGCGCGCAGGTAGAAAAGGTGGAAGAGTTTATCGATAAGGTAGACACCTAATGGTAAAATGATCATATAAAAAAAAACCGAATTCCCTGTTTTACCGATTGAAAATAAAATGATACTATTGAAATACTGACCTTTATGTTTTACTGACTGATGATTGTATGGCAATATAAAAATTACCGACCTATCTGTTTTACCGACCGCTGGTGAATGGTATTATAAAAAATTACTTACCTTCTTGTTTTACAGATCGATGGTAAAATCAAATTACAAAAATTTCCGGCCTCCTGGTTATAACGGCCGACAGTGAAATAATAACCTACCATGAATCTGCATTACCGACCGTAGGTTATACCCACATACGGTAACTTAGAATGGAACAGAACCCTGCTCGGTCGGTAAGAGGGGTCATGCTCTCTTAGATATACTACCAACATCAAAAGGTACAATAACCGTTGATGGACTATATATTCTAGAGGCTTGGATAAGGCACACAGAATAGAGATAGGACGGAAGTCACGAGTCGGATTACAGTCTTTTTCCAAGAATCAGGAAAAATCTCAACCTAAAGCGAGGCATTATATGTATGTGTATTAGCAGGAAACATTATAGGAATTATAGGAAGGATTATCATAGGTAATAATTTTCAAATTATTCAAAGTAAAACGCTTTTCTTTACAAATTGTTGAGGTTCAAGACGTTGAGAGAAATATTATCAGATATAATTTTCTCTCATTTCTTTACAATCTTAAAAATGGTTTAAAAATTTGGTTTATACGACGTTTTGATAAGATGGATGTGAAAAAGGTATGTACAAAGGAAAATTCTTTAATTATATAATAAAAATAAAATTTGTACTTGATTGTACAATACATGAATAAGCAATCACGGTCCGAGGTACATAACTTAAAACACATTCATTTGATACAACAGAGTTCAACAAAATATAGAAAATTTCGCATTTTGGATAAATTTTATCGAGTGCGAAGCGACAGACAAGTGATGATAATGTATTTGTTAAAGCCCAATAAACTTAAAAAAAGCTAATTTAAACCTTTTTGAATTGTAGCACAAAAAAACGTTGAATTCCGAAATCTTTAATCAAAACGGTGAATAATTTACATACCTAAAAATTTACATAACTAAAAAATTTAAAAATCAGATAATGCTCCTGCCATAAATCAGGTCCCTGGAAGAAAAGTTTTCTACGATTATTAAAATTACAGCATCAGTAATATTTTTTATTCTTCTTGAATCACAGAAAAACTATTTTTGGTAGAGATCTAAATTTTTGCACTACAACTACCTTACATAAATGCCGTTGAATTGCAAAATTTTAAATTTTCAACTTTTATTAATTCAATAGCTCAAAGCTTTCTGGCTAAAAATATAGAACTGCTCTACAATATTATTTTGAATCCTCTCGATTGAGAAATTAATCAATAAATTCACAAATTTTCAAAATTATATCATTTGAAGCAAATTTGAATTAGAAAAATAAAAAATTGAACCATTTGAATTTTGTTGTAACTGTACACTTTTTAAATAAGAGGTTGAATTATTTGTATTCGAAGTCCTTGCAAATTAACAATTGTTCAGTTATTATTTAGTCATATAAATTTAAAGCTTCCACTTATAAATTAAATTCTTTTTTTAATGAAACGTTTAAAATCGTAACGTTAAAAATTTCAATGTAGCACTGAAAAATTGCAACGATTCAAGACATTCTATTTCAAAAATTAAGTTTAAAATTATTTATTTTTTAATATCTAATCAAAAATTACTCATTTTTAATAATAATGTCAAATGTTGCTTAATGTTAGAAAATTTCACTGGTTTTCAATCAAAAAATTTCAGTTACTGTGACGATTTGAACCATACAAAAATTCACTTTTGAATTTGGAAACAAGTATAGTTATCGAAAATATCGTGCCTGAAAGAACAAGCCATCATTTATTAAAATGAAACCATTCTTCAAATATTCGTAAAAAGAGACATTAAAAAAAGGTTGAATCGCAAACAAAATTTGTGACAATTATACTAATATAAAATTGTATTAAATTATGCGGTACAAAATTAGTGCTACACATTTAAAGTAATTAGCTAGATTTTTCTTCGATAAATTTCTAAAATTCACGGTGAAAAAGAAATTTACTATTATTTCTCACTTTTTCCCGGTATAAAAAAATTCCCTAACATTTACCGATATTCCCGGCCCAGCGACCACACTGAAAAGAAAATTGAGAATTACAAATTTACAGTTGTCACTGTTTTGGCATCTAATTTTAAGAGGTCTGTTTCTAAGCGCGAGGTAAGCATAAAGATCGAGCGCAAAGCGCCAGATCTGACAGACGCGCGATCTTTTTTTTTAATAACAGTTTGAAAAATTATTGTTTACACACGTGATATTGTAAAAGTCTTTGAGATTGGGTTTCTGATGGCTGCTGGACATTCGGCGATTTCTTGTGGGGTCAATTCTTCAACGGCGCCACTGTCCATGTTTATTTTCGCCCCTTTCGCAACAGCATAAGCAAGTTTATATATTCCAGGGAAAACCGTGTGTCTGCTGGATCTTTTATCCAATATTGCACAAACGTCACCATTGGACGTTGATAATACGATTTGTTCTCCGGTTGGCATGGATAAAACGCCATTATTTTTGGTTTTCAATTGAAGTGGCTTATTGGGAGGAAAAATATATCTTCGAAGTTCAAATATCCGATCCGGATTATTGTGGGGACTAAGTCGAATGAATTCAAGTTCTTGAAATCTATATCCAAGTACGAGAGAAAAAAGTTGCCAGAGAGGAGGAGATCTGTACCTATCGCGAAGAGGTGGCTCGGCAGTTGGTAGAGACCTAGCAGAATAATGAGGCAAGGCAAGACAAAGAGTCGTGTCTGGAGATTGTGTGCCAGAAGTAGAAGAAGAAGGTCCACCACGATGAGCACCAGGATCAGGGTCACCATCAGGCAAACGCTCGGACTGTGAAGTTAATTCTACAACAAGAAATAGAGGATAACATTTTTTTAAAGTGCACAATCGCAAGTTGCTATATTATGAGTTGTAAATGTGGTTGGAATGAAGAAACTGCCCTAATAGCACGAAACGTTTCTGGAACATTCCAGGAAAGTGTAAAATGTTCGCCGCTCGGGAACGTTCCAAACATAAATTATCGTTATTATTATGATTATCAAGAAATATCGCGTGAACCGTAAGTGATCGGTCAAAATCGATGTCAGTTTATGATATGGATATCATATTATAATGCAGTATATGCGGTACTCAAAACTCACAAACGACATCCATTTTTACCTATCTCTTACGGTTTATGAGATAATTGCTGTTAAAAATAACAATAACGGAAGGTTCCTCTCAGGTCCCAGTGGAACGTTCCCAAGCGGCGGACACTTTACATGTTCCGGGAACGTTCCCTGCTATTAGGGTGGATGCTATAACTGCCTATTAACTTCTTCTCGCTGAACGTCTTTGGCCCCTGAAATCTTTTCAAACAAATTTCGAATTTAAATTTTAAAAGCATATATTCCCCTCTGAAATGTAATTCTGTTTTTTCTGTTTGAATAAAAAAAGTTGTAGCTTTTGAAATTTTCGAAAGAGACCCGAAATACCCGTTCCTTAGAAAACAATTTTTTTCATCCTTTTCACTTCGACTAATGGAGATTTCGAGCAACAAAAAACTTATAGTGTGAGAGCTGTTTACAATTTTTGCCTTTCCGTAAAAATAACTGAGTCTATCCATGAAAGAACGGTAAACACGGACATTTGTTTATGAAAGTAGTTTAACTGAATAAAACTTATTGTCAAACTAATGTAAAACTAATGTAAAACTAATGTAAATAAATAAAAATGAACTTATTCATTCACACATTTTGAAATTGTGTATTCGTTTATAAAAGTTGTTTATATAATTTAAGAAGAGCAGCTACTTTTGATGAATCGTAATCGTAAATTATTTTTGGTCACACTTCATGAAAAAACAATTAACTTTAACAAATAATTGAGGAAAATAAGTTGAGGTATTATTAAAAATTTTCTTGGAACTTCTATTTCTTTTTCTAGTAGAACATGGTAAAGTGGATGTGAGAAGAAACCAGTTTTCACAAAAAATCATACTGAATTCTTAGAAGCAGAGTTAGCAGTGCATTTCACGTGTATTCCATGAAAACAATTGAGCCTATCCAAAAAACAATTCTTGAAAACGTGCACTTGTTTATAAAAGATCTTTATACAATTACCAGTTTTTATTATTATAAAAATATGAGAGTAAAGAGTTTCTGGCAAGACATTTCGAACTGATTCGGAAGAAAATTAGGTGTATTCATGAAAAAAGTCAAAATACGCATTTTATTCTGAAAATTGTTTCTATATTCAACAGTTTTCGTTACTATAAAAAATATTATAGCAAGGTGTCCCTGTGAAGATATTTCTATTTCATTCCACATCAAAAATGATTTTTATTCATGAAGAAATGATCAAAATGTGCTTTTGTTTATAAAAATTGTTCATGTAATCAACAAATTTTCTCATTATAAAAGTCTGAGAGCAAGAAGTCTTTGTCAAGACATTTTTAGTTGATTTCGCAAAAAATGACGACATTGAAGTTTGAAACAGATATGAATTTGAAACTTTTGTAATTAATTAAAAAAAAACTAAGAGTCATATCGAAAAACTAAAAACACCTCTAGATTTCGACTCTTAGTTTTTGTTAAATTAATTATGAAAGTTTCAAATCCATATCCAAAGGCACACAGCAAATGTACGCTTAAGAACAAATGCGCTAATTATTGAAACACATGGTTTAAAACAGAAAAAAACGTACTTAGATATTTTCAAGGCGAATACAATGGTGTTGTTGGTTTTCTGATCTGACGCTTATTTTGTTTATAACAATTGCAAAAATAAAAAATGTAATTATTTAACAAACTGTTTAAGGCCATTTTGCAAGACGGCGGACAAATTGACTAATGAAGATTTCGAAAAGTTGATATAGTGAAAATTAGCTGGAAAACATTTCTTACCTTCAAGGGAGCCCTCAAAAACACATCCCTGGAGCGGCCGAGCTGAATTTTTAAATTTACTATTTTTTTCTCAATTTAGAAGCCGAAAAACCGCATGGGAAGGATCATTCCTGTCACCCCTTTTTTCAAATGATGGAAAAGTCTAAAAATGATGAATTGTGGTATTTACCTAAGTCTGATATTACTTGTCTCAATGGCAAGTAAAAATATTTATTTTAATTGCATTATTCTGTAATTTTTCACGCATTGGTTGAAAAGTGCGATTTTAGCTCACATTTTTTTAAATTTAGAGTGCAATTTCGGATAAAAAAATTACAGTCACTGGAAAAACATACAAGAGCATTTCTTTGTGAACAAAAGTGATAGGTAATTTATTTTTAATTTTTATTTGAAGAATACTTCAGAAGGTTTTCAAATAGTGTGACAGGAATGACGGCTGCGTGACAGTAATGACGGGTGTCTGACAAGAATGATGGTGACTGAACTCATGAGGGAACCTCACGAATTTTAATGTACTAAAGTGAGGACAAACGTAATTAGAAAGATCAAAGTACACAATAGGTAAGTAAAAAATGGTATTTATTCACTCTAGGAACCGCAGGCTACTACAATCTTTAGAAAATCACAAAATATAAGTAAATAGTATAAATTTGTTCACAGTAACCTGTGAGTGAATCGGAGTCAAATCGGTTTCGTTTTACAATTTTAGTCTGCCATATTGGATCCGCCATTTTGGATTTTGTCTTACAATTTACATGTCAGATTCGGATTGGCCATGCAAAAATCTATATAAAAACATGTATAGCACATGAAGTCTAATATCTAAGCATTTCTGGTATTTAATAAACGATTCTTTTTGCCAAAAATTCCATTTTCAACACAGATTTTCAAGGTCACAATTTTTTTGTTTGACTTTTTCTATGATTTTTCTATATTCGGAAAGGTTTTTTCTTTAATTAAAAAAAAAAATCCCTCTAGGACATTCCGATCCAAAGTTCTACGATTTTGAGACAGAATTTGAAAAAAGGGCCACTGTGCGCCCGTATGCAGTGTGACCCTTCAATTATTTTCACCTCGTGGACGCTAGGTGGCCTGGTTATCGCGTTTTCACTTTCTTCCTAATCCCTCCACTTACCCTTCACCAATGCCATATATAAATAGAAACACTGACTGACTGCGCTCCCCATCTGTATTATAAACTAGAAAAGTAAGTGAAAACGTCATTCCTGATACCCAAAATCAGACCCTGTCACGTGACAGGACTGACTGTGACAGGACTGACTGTGACAGGACTGACTGTGACAGGACTGACGTTTTCGCCTATCACTGCAAAGTAGGCAGCCATCTTAATAGTTTGAACCCCTTCTGAGACCCAGGTCGTATTCATGCAGCAAGGACGAATTGTCTACCCATCACTTTATAATCATTTTTATTAGTTACTAGTGGAAACAGCAAGTGACAGGACTGACGGGGAATAAAGGTACGCATCGATTTCGCACTCATTATTACTTAGTTTATCGCAAAAATAAAATAATTCACTCACCGATGACTTTCCTTCAGGGTAACTCGAGCCTCACTAAAGCAAGGTGATGCAGCAGAGCACTCTTACGGCCTATTTTACAACCGCTAGGCGGTATTTCCAACTGATCGCTTGCCCGAATCAATTTCCTGCGGACAAGACTTCTGAGTCTAATTAAAATAAAGCAAAAATAAAGAAATCCTTCTTCTTTGTAGAATTTGGGAGAGGGATACTGTAGCATATTATTGGCATATTAGAAAGATTGAAAAGTTCAGTGGTTATAGTAAATATGTATGCATGAAGTTCACTTTTCACCCCTTGGGACATGTGACAGGACTGACGATCGGGCCATACTTCATGAAATAAATCGAAAATATTCTGAACAGCGATTAAAAAACATATAAGGCTTAATAAAGTATCACGAGTACAATAGCGGTCAACAATCATTTTCTTAATTCAAGCAATATACATAGAATAATGGCTCTGGGACACGATTTGTCCGCCGTCTTGCAAAATGGCCTTAAACAGACACAAAATTTATTATTTATTAAAAATGTAATTGTATTTAATTTTGTAATTAAAAATGAATTACAAAAGTATTAAATCCATATCCGTGGCAAACTTCAATGTCGTAAAAAATGAATGAAATGAATTTTGTTCTCAGTCTAACCTACTGGACGTTATCTTTATTTAGTCTTTATATTAATTTGTGATCTGTTCTATTGAATTTTAAAATAATTAATGAAACGGTATCACAGAAAAGTTATACATGAAAGTTAGGAATTGTACTTTCGATCGATTTTCATCCGAAAAGATGCCGTTTTACACTGTTGAGCGAGAAAAATGTATAGAGGTTATAGAATCTGGCTTCTTAAGTTTTGTCAATATAGTTGCAAAGAGTTCGCAATGTTTTCATCCAATTTTGCATGATATAAAACCCCTTGAGGTTATGCGGTGTCTTTAGTGACTTGTGTGACTACACGGAGAAAAATGGATAGTCAAACTTTAAGTGTCAAAATTTAGATGGTCAGTTTGACCTTCTGGATAGTACCAAGTACCAGCCACAATTTTTCTTCATAGTCAGACAGACCATAATTCTATAGTCTGTTTGAATATCCACAGGTGATTTAGAATCACTATCAGTATAGTAAAATCGAGACTCCAGAATGTGAAACAGAATTGGCTGCGTCACGACCTCTACCGAACGTCAAGCGAACACACCCGACATCCGAAACGCATTTTTGGAGCGATTGACGTTCGGCGTCACGTTTGCCGTGTTGCACAACATTTTTAATTAGTTTAAACCACTTGTTGATACTTCAAATATGTTTGGAGAGTAAATAATATGTGGAGAACATGTTGGAGAGTGGGTTCAGTGGTTTTCGTTTGGATTTCGAACGTCAAATTTGATACTATAGAGGGATTATGGCTAAGGCATCCTAATCTTCATAAATAATAAAGATGCTTTCAGAATTGATAAAAAACAAATAATAAAGTTGGCCCTCAGATATGATTAAGTTAACACTTCGAGATAATTAAGCTAAAGTTCCCGCGATAATCAGGTTTAAACTCCAGGATCGTCAACATTACACGCTGGACTACTGTAGCTAACCGTCAAATTTTGACACTCGACGGATTGTACGCTACACGATCTAGGGTCTGCCCCATAATTTAAACGTAAATATAGTCAGTCTGACATTCTAGATGTTCAGGCTGACTGCCCATTTTCCTCCGTGTATTTTCAATTTGAAAATTTCAAGATTGTTTTACATACAATTATTTCAGAACTGTTTTGTTGACAGTGCCAGGGGTGGAATTTGGGTGTTGTCAAGTAATATTATAGGGTTGCAACACTAGAAGCATTTAGAGATTATTGAATAGGTATAAATTACTTGAGATTAAAGTGATTATGTGACAGGAATGTAACTTACTAGATTTGTTGTACTTCGTCATTTTTTTTCGAAAACCGCTAAGGGTTTATTTTTGAAAGATTTCGAAAAACTTATACGTTATGAACTAGAATCTGATTGAAAATTGTATCGGATTAATTGAGACGTGAAAATTTGTATTTGCGCAAAGCTGAAAAAATATTAACTTAAAATTATAGATGTATTGTGTTATTATATTTACCAATCGAATTGAGGATAACGGCTAAGGATGAGACTAGAGTACAGGCAAATTTCATTTTTTCCAATTAGAGGAAAGACTGATTGATGGATTAATAAATAATTAAATAACCAATGTAATTGATGAATATTCGAGTGCTTCATTCGCTTATGTGACCTATACTATAGTTTTTATCTCTTGAATTGATAGTGTCATGCTTGTCCTTCAGAAATATTTACATTTGATAAGAGTCAGTTCCAACAAAAATAATTTGAGTGCACGTTTCTTTAAACTGATATCATCATTTAAGGCTTTGAAAAACTAATGTAAATTCTGCAAAATATATTTTTTTCATTGGAAAGATGGATTTGATCCTTTAATATGTTTGCTCTAATGTTTTAGAAATTATTGAGAGGAGAAGAAGTTAAACTTATGGCGAGTTACTATTATCATTTTTATTATTATTATTGCGATTACGATTATTCAAATCCGAAGGACTTTTTTCTCAATTTTTGAACATACACTGTTAGAGATATGCTGCAAATTCGACGGGTAAGATTCAATTATGTTTTCCTGAATATAGACGCCACATTTCAAGATTTCAAGATTTATAAATTTGAAAGAATTTTACAATTTTTTCAAGTAGAATTTAAACAGATATTCACTCAAATATCAAATAGTTTGTCAGTTACGATAATAAAACTTAACTTAGACAAACGAGAATCGTCGCGTTGACAAACTATATTAAAATATTTTTGTTGTGTATAATAGTGCGGCGACCTGCCACAAATTAGATTCAAACTTTTACTTCTTACTTTAGCTGAAAATTCCACAAAATTCGATTTTATAATTATATCAATTTGCGATAAAAACAATAATGATCCGCAATTGGACCCCTGACCCGGATCAGGTAAAACTGTTATGACTTCAGATTTCATGAACTTTTAATCTGAATCCTATTTATAGTCACAAAATGACCTGAGTTCTTTAATCTGATAAATTATATCGAAATGATCAGTTGAGATATCACTGTTTGAAATTTTGAGTAGACATATCGACGCCTGAGGGAAATAAGGTATTCGTTCCGAATCTGCTTGCAGAAGGTGATTGTTCGTAGTTTGTTCGAAGGTGTTCGTTCCGAATCTTCTTGAAAAAGGTGTTGGTTCGAAGTTTGTTTGAAGAAGGTGTGTGTTCCGAATCTGCTCGATGGTTCGGAACTGGTTTGAAAAAGCCGTTCGTTCGCCGAAGTATTTTATTCTTGAAATTTTTCAGCGGTACCACTGACGCAGGGGATAAAACTTTTCTAGAATAAATTTTCCTTTTTTTATTTGAGCTTTTAATTTATACTATTCTGCATAATTCTATGAAAATAAGATAATACAACACCACTTTTTACATTTATTTTGAAATCACTATGTTATGAATTAATTAAAGACATGCGAATTACAACTGCATATGGACCATATGAAGTTGCCACTTTTTTACATTTAAAATAACATATTCGAGGTGTCAACTTCATATTGTTCTTATGCAGTTCTGCCCTCCAAATGAAAATAGCCGTAACTGCAGTTCGGATAAGTCAACTGTCAATTTTACGAATTTTTCACATTAGACTCAAATGTCCTTGATGCTGATGGTGTTGATTGAATATCTATTTTGTAATACGACATACATAATGGATGTCCATAAAAACTACGAGAATTAGGGATATATAAATCCTACTCTAAAAATGTTTAAAAGTGACAGATGACTTATTTGAACTGCAGAAACGGCTATTTTCACTTGGAGGACAGAGTTGTCATTCTCATGTCTTCAATTAATTCATAATACACATAGTAATTTCAAAATAATTTTAAAAAGAGGTGTTGTATCATCTTGGCTTCATATAATTATGCAAAATAGTATGCATTAAGAGTTTAAATTAAAATAAGGAAGATTTACTTTAGAAAAGTTCCATCCCCTGCGTCAGTTCACTAGCGTGAATCATTCACAACTTAATCTTTTAAGTTGTACGTGCTCAATAAACTACTGGCAACGTACGTACTCATTCTACTATGAGCTCAAGTTCAGGGATGAATAACTATATAAACCCTAGATTTAACCCTAGTTTTAACTATGTCGCGATTTTTACAACATTGTGAAGTATTCCGTAAAGAAGAACCGCTTGGAATAAGTCGCGTCACATTTACATCATCGTCAAAAATTTGACAAAATTTCGAGTTGTAAACAATGTCCCTTCGGCTGAGATGATCGGTCGTCGTATGAATCATTTTTCGGATAAAGTCCGCTGGTTAAACGTTAAACATTCGTGACATAGAATTCAACACTAAATTAGATACCTGTTATGAATCCTTTATCGCTCTACGGGTGAATTGTAATTGTGAATTCTTTCACTAATACCCAAAATAACTCTGCGAGATCATGTTGACGTTGTGCTTCAAGTATATAGACGCAAGCGGCAGCCCTTACTACTTTCCCTTGTCCTTTCTGGAATAGGAAGGTAAATATAAGTTTTCAATGTATCATGAAGATTTATCTCATTTAGGGCGATCAAAAAAATTTATTTTGGTGATACGTTTAAACGTATGACCAAAATAAATCGTTTTAATCCCTCTGAATGAGATAAATCTTCATCAAAAGAACATTCGAAGAAAGGACAAAATTTGAGATTTTGTCTTGAATTTTGGATTTATAATTTTAATCTACCAATTTACCGTCTATCTATTCTTTGTCTTTAATCAAAATTATATAATCTGTACTACGTAAGCAGCAACACTGGTCTCTCCCTTTCTCAAATTTCCATACTAGCCTCGCCTTTTGTTCACAATTGCTTCACAGATTTTAGAATTGAAATTATATTTTCAGTTATGTTTCATAACAGAAAAGGCATTATTTTCCATGAGAAAAGATTAAAACTTACTAAAAATAATTGGTTTAACAATATTTATTGCAATTAAATGTTTTCCTACTGTCTCTTCTTTTCAATTTCTAAAAAATGGTTGAATTTCGTTAAAGAAGTGTAAAACGGCAAAAGGAGGTAACGGACAAAATGGCGATTTTGCAGGGAAGCGAACAAACATTGTGTGAAATAAAAATTGCAATTAAAAATAATTCTTCTTCGGAGCTGAACGTATTGCCTAATCGATGCCAAACATTTTTTTAAACGCATTTTTCGTTTATTTGCATATCCCGATTTTCGTAAGAACTAAACTATAATTAGTTTTATTTATACTGAATCTCACTTTTTCTTTTGTGTTTTGGTCTCAATTTAACACGATCCTACTTTCTTTGTTTAGTTTGAATAACCTAATAAGGTCACAGGCTAGAGGTATATTATTAAATTTAAGCTTTTTTTTTTAATTTTCAGAAAATTTTTTATTTTATTGAAATAATAAATAAAATGTACATTTTTTATGTCGATTAAAATTAGTATTTTTTCTATGTATGTATACCATTAAGCCATTTCCCTTTCAGGGTAGGCGTGACATTACCCGATTCGGGTAAATAAAATAAAATAATAAAAATAAATTAAATTACATAGGATATAAATGTCATTGATTGAACTTATTCCTTGTGTACATTGGAAGTTGAATAACTTTTTCTAGTTACCTCTCTTTTATGACTTGTACAGCTTTCAGATAGGACATACAACAATAATCTGCTAACATATTTGCACTATTTTTAGAATTATACGTTTTCTCTAATTCAGCTATATCCTGGTGGAATCTTTCTCTATGTTCGTCGCTTACTGCTCCAAGATTTTGCAGGAAAAAATTCTAAAACAGAATCCAATATATGGATTTTCAAAGACATATTAATCTTCATTTTCTTAACATTTCATTCACCAACACTGGATAATTTTCTGCCTTTTTATTTCCCAAGAAGTTATTGATAACGTTTTTTTCTGATTTCCAAGTCTTCAAGTGTATGTCTGAAAGCTTTTTTTTTTCAAAATTCGCATTAAGCATAAGCTTTTTAATGTCAGGTCCAACAAATACGCCCTCTTTCAATTTTGCATCACTAAATTGTGAAATATTTTCTTTCAAAAATGAGTATGCCCCAGGAGATTGCTTGATCAGTTCCTTGACAAAACTTTTAGCCAAACCTAATTTTATGTGCAATGACGGTAAGAAAACATTTTGAGAATCAACAAGGGGTTGTGCAATAACATTTTTTTGTCCGGGTATCATTTCTATCCGCGGTGGCCATATTTTTCGTGTATAGTGTGCTGCTTTATTTCGGCTATCCCATTGACATAGAAAGCACATATACTTAGTGTAGCCTAACTGTAGACCCAGAAGAATACTTATTATTTTGAAGTCCCCACATATATTCCATTTATGCTTATCATAATCAATTTTTTATAATAAAATTTGCACATTGTCATAGCATTCTTTAGTTTGCGTACCATAAAAGACTGGTATGGATGGCTTTTCGTTACTATTATTTACAAGTACAGCTTTCAAGCTTGTTTTATTAGAGTCAATAAAAAGACGCCTTTCATCAACCACAAATTCAAGCTGAAGTTCGCAAAATAGCCCTTCGATATCGTTGCAAAACAAAAAGCTATTTTCTTCTGAAAAATAATCTCTGAATTTTTCTTCTCGACTTCGAAAAGTGATTTTAACGTTCGTTTCAAGTAGTTTTTTTCAGGCAAGAAGCTAATATTTCTGCTTTAGATTTAGAAAGAGTTAAATCACGGATAAGATCATTTAGTTCTTTTTCATTAAAACGGATCGGCTCAGGTCGCTCTTTTTTTGTTTGTGAATTCGATTCAAAGTCAGAAGATGAGTTCTCTAAACTGAGCGGTTGACTTTCCAAAAACTCTTGTGAATCTCCCGTTGTTACTTGCATTGGTGAAGGAGTTATGGTATGTACTGGCACTCCAAGTACAGGCCTTGTAACTGATGACACTTGTGGATAGTTTGTTCGATCTTTTGTTTTTGATGAAAATCCTTTTAATTTAGTTAGACAAAAGTAACAGTTACTCACATGATCTTTCCGTTCTCTCCATATTGTAGGTATAGAATAAGGAACATTTCGAGAGTCTTGGCTTGAGTCTTATCGAACAAGTCAAACATATTACATCAGGAACGCAAGGCTTACCCCAATTACTTATTTTTGACCAAAATAGTTTTCGAATGCACTTTGCCATGAGGGAGTGCAGTGCCGTCTGTTTTCCTCAAATACACACTCACTACATACATAGCAAAATTTACTACGACTATTCACACATTGACGATTTCGTAACATTTTCAGATTACTTTCACACAAAACTACCAGGTATCAAGTTGATGCGGCAAATGGATCAAAATGATGCAACGCTTTGATACCTATATTCATGATCAACTTGATTCAAATTTCGAGATTAATTAACTGTCATAACATTTCAACTAATAAACACATTATAAAATTATTTAAACCTCTTAACTGAATGATGATCAATTGTTGATGATCATTTAAAATTAAATTGTTAATCAAACTTGGAAAAAAAAAATCATTTACTCACCTCCGTTTATTTTAGTTTATGATTGAGGTTGTGGATGTTCGTTTACAAATGTCAGAAAATCTCGATGATGGTAATACGCCTTGAAGTTTTTCTCCTCAATTTTCATTGATCCTCTAAAGCGAATCATATTGAGTTGAAATTCTAGATCAAAATAGCTGCAACAGATTGATACCCCAAGTTTTAGTGTGTTATCAATGTGATTCACAGATAAATCTGTATAGAAAATACCTACCTCAAAAGGCAAAACAAAAAATGCAAATATACACAAGACGCTCACTGAAAAATTTGGCATGACAGCTGTTCGTGCAGTACGACTGTCCTGCCACCTAGTGTCTCATAGCAGACGTGCTGCGAGCTCAGATGTGCCCTCGCGGCAACGGAAAGTACTAATATGAAAGTATACAACGGTTAGTGACATTCAAAATAGTGTTATTAATTGTTTCGATCTGAAAAGAAGAATAAGAGTTTGGGCTAAAAATAAGAAACATTGTCCATTTGATCACGTTTTTGTCTTTTAATGCAAACTGTGTATCGTGAAAATTATATTGAAATCAAGTTCAGCCTCGATAAAAATAGAGAAAAGTTAGTTTTAGTAGACACAAAATTAATTTTAATTTAAATGTTACGAAAATCGCGATATGCAAATAATCCTGAAAATGCGTTAAATAGGGAGTTTTCGAAAAATCGATATTTTGCGATCTAGAAAAAATCCTGATGTTTAGGGCAAAAACTGAGGTCATTTTCGTATTCTACGGATCAAAATACATATAAAAATCATATTCACTTCAAGTGTGTAAGTGTAAGATGGATGTGAAAAAATTTAGATTCCTACGCGTGTATGTATACCATTAAGCCATTTCCCTTTCAGGGTAGGCGTGACACTACCCGATTCGGGAAGTGTTTCTAGGTGGATAGTTCTTGTAGTTATAAATAACTACAAGTGTGGGCTCACCACACCCACGATGTGCCAACAGCACTCAGTATCCTTGAATGGTCACCCATCCAAGTACTAACCGCGTCCAACGCTGCTTAACTTCAGTGATCTGACGAGAACTGGGTTTTTCAGTGTGGCATGGCCGTTGGCCATATAAAAATAAATAAAATAACGATAAAGAATAAAATTTGTACTTTATTTTGCAATACATCAATAAGCAGTCCCGGTCCGAGGTACAGAAGTCAATAACACATTCATTTGATACAACAGAGTTCAACAGAATATAGAAAATTTCGCATTTGTATAAAGTTTATCGAGTGCGAAGCGAAAGACAAGTGATAAGTGTGTATTTGTCAAAGCCGAAGAAACGTAAAAAGTCGGATGGCTATTTTAATCAAACAAAAAAATTTAAAGCAAGGCTCCTTTTAATCTAAAACCTTTTAAATTGTAGCACAAAAAATGTTAAATTCCGAAATCTTTAATCAAAACGTTTAACAATTTACATGTGTACAATATATAGCTTTTACCACTTTTTAACTAAAAAATTTAAAAATCAGATAATGGTCCTGCCAAAAACAGGTTTCTGGAAAAAAATTTTCATATGATTTTACGAATTCCTATTCAATTTCAAACCATTTAAAAAATGTGATAAGAACCGATAATTAAAAAGATTCAATTACAAAAAACATTGTTGAAATAATTCTTTATTTTATGATTTCTAAGTTTTTTTAAAAATAATGTTTTTATTCAAAATTACATAATCAGTGATATTTCTTTTCTTCTTGAATCATACAGTAACTATTTTTGGCAGAGATCTAAATTTTGGCCCTACAACTACCTTGAATGCCGTTGAATTGAAAAATTAAAAATGTTCAACTTTTATAAATTGAACAGCTCAAAGCTTTCTGGCTAAAAATATAGAACTGCGCTACGATATCATTTTGAATGCTCTCGATTGAGAAATTAATTAATAAATTCACAAATTTCCAAAATTATATCATTCAAAGCAAATTTGAATCAGAAAAAAATTGAACCTTTTATATTTTGTTGCAACTGTACTCTTTTTTAATAAGAGGTTGAATTATTTGAATTCAAAGTCCTTTCAAATTAACAATTGTTCAGTTATTATTTAGACTTAAAAATTTAAAGCTTCAACTTATAAATAAATTTTTTTTTAATTAAATGGTTAAAATCGTAACGTTAAAAATTCCACTGTAGCACTTTAAAACTGCAACGATTCAAGACAATCTATTTTAAAAATTGAGTTATAACTTATTTATTGTTTAATATCTAATTGAAAATTACTCATTCTCAATGAATAAGTCAAATGTTGCTTGATGTTAGAGAATTGCTCTAGGTTTTCAATGGAATGGACTATATGACTTACGGAATAAAATGGGCGGAATGGAATTCAAAATTGAATAAACGTATTTTATTATCAACGAGATTTAGAATCGTCTTGTAAAATAAATTACTGTGCCGATTTTAAACATACAAAAATTTACTTTTGATGAAAAAAGTTTAGATCTCAAACAAAATTTTTGGCAATTGTACTAATATAAAATTACATTAAATTATGCGATTCGAAATTAGTGATACCCCTTTGAAGTAATTAGCTAGATTTTTCTTTGATAAAGTTCTAAAATTCACGGTGAAAAAGAAATTTACTATTATTTCTCACGTTTTTGCGGTCTCAAAATATTTCCTGTCATTTACCGATTTTCCCGCCCCAGCGACCACACTGAAAAGAAAATTGACAATTACAAAATTACAGTTGTCACTGTTTTGGCCTCTAATTTTAAGAGGTCTGTGTCTAAACATGAGTTAAGCATAAAGATCGAGCGCAAAGTGCCAGATCTGACAGATGCGCAAGATTTTTTTTAATAACAGTGTGGGAAAATATGGTTTACACACGTGATATTGTAAAACTCTTTGAGATAGGGTTTTTCATGGCTACTGGACATTCGGCGATTTCTTGTGGGGTCAAGTCTTTCACTTCGCCGCTGTCCATGTTTATTTTCGACCGTTTCGTCACATCAAAAGCAAGTTTATATATTGCACGGAAAACCGTGTGTCTGCTTGATTTTTTATCCAATATTGCACATACGTCACCATTGGACGTTGATAATACAATTTGTTCTCCGGCTGGCATAGGCAAAACGCCATTATTTTTGGTTCTCAATCGAAGTGGTGTATTGGGAGGAAAAATATATCTTCGAAGTTCAAATATCCGATTCGGATTATTGTGGGGACTAAGTCGAATTAATCCAAGTTCTTGAAATCTATATCCAAGTACGAGAGGAAAAACTTGTCTGAAAGGAGGAGACCTGGACCTGGCATGAATAGGTGATCTGGACCTGGCGCGAAGAGTTGGCTCGGCAGGTGGTGAAGACCTGGCAGAATAATAAGGCAAGGCAAGACAAAGAGTCGTGTCTGGAGATTGTCTTCCAGGAGTAGAAGAAGAAGGTCCACAACGATAATCACCAGGATTAGGGTCACCATCAGGCAAACACTCGGACTGTGAAGTTAATTCTACAACAAGAAATAGAGGATAACATTTTTTTAAAGTGCACAATTGCATGTTGGTATATTATGAGTTGTAAATTTCGTTGGAATGAAGAAACTGCCCTAATAGCATGGAATGTTCCTGGAACGTCCCCGGAACGTGTAAAATGTCCGCCGCTTGGGAATCATCCAGGAACGTTCCACGAGAACGTTACCAGTAAATATCGCGTAAACCGTAAGTGATAGGTCAAAATCGATGCCAGTTTATGATATGGATATCATACTATAATGTAGTATATGCGGTAATTAAAATTTAAAAATGACATCCATTTTTATCTATCTCTCAGGGTTCACGAGATAATTGCTGTTGAAGATAACAATAACGAAAGGTTCCCCTCAGATCCTAGTAGAACTTTCCTGGAATGTTCCCAAGTGGCGGACACTTTTCACCTTCCGGGAACGTTCCGCTGGTTCCTGCGGAATCTTTGTCTTTGGCCCCTCAAATCTTTTTAAACAAATTTTGAATTTTAATTTTCAAAGCGTATATTCCCCTTTGAAATGTAATTGTGCTTTTTTCTCTTTGAACAAAAAAAGTTGTAGCTTTTGCCGTTTTTGAAAGTGACCCGAAATAACCGTTTCTTAGAAAATAATTTTTTCATCTCTTTCACTTCAACTAATGGAGATTTTTGCCTTTCCGTAAAAATAACTGAGTCTATCCATAGAAGAACGCTAAACACGGACATTTACAAATTTTCAAAAAGTGCACTTGTTTATAAAAATTCTCTATACAATTAACAGTTTTTGTCATTATGAAAATATGAGGGTAATGATTCTCTGGCAAGACATTTCGAATTGATTCGAAAAAGAATGATGTCTCTTCATGAAAAAGTTCAAAATGGGCATTTTATTTTGAAAATTGTTTATATTCAACAGTTTTTGTTACTATAAAAAATATGATAGGAAGGTGTCCCTTTCAGGATATTTCTATTTCATCCCACAACAAAAATTATATTTATTCATTAAAAAATGCTCAAAATGTGCATTTTGTTTACAAAAATTGCTTCTATAAATATAAGATTTTGTCATTATATGAAATCTGACAGTAAAAAGTCTTTAGCAAGATATTTTGAGTTGATCTCGTAAAAAATGAACCCTAGATTTGTCTCCGAAATATCTAGGTGTAGATTTTTTTTGCTTGAACAATTTGTTAAACAATTACATTATTTTTTATATTCCTGAAATAATTATAAACAAACTAAGGGTCGGAGCGAAAACCCAACAATACCATTTCGATATGGCTCTTAGTTTAAAAAAAAAAATCAATTACAAAAGTTTCAAATCCATATCTAACAAATGGTTTGAAAAAAAACACACCTAGATATTTTCAAGGCGAATGCAATGGCGTTGTTGGTTATTTGATCTAACGCTTATCTTGTTTATCGCAATTCCATAAATATAAAAAACAATGGAATTTTTTAACAAACTGTTTGAACAAAAATAACAAAAAATTAATTATTTATTAAACATGTAATTGTATTTAATTCTGTAATTAAAAATAAATTATAAAAATTTTAAATCCATATCTGTGGCAAACTTCAAAGTCGTAAAAAAAGAAGCCTTTTTGTGAAAAAATGGTGAAAATGTGCATATGTTGAAAAAATTTATTTAAATCGTTCATAAACAACAGCGATCCTGAACTAATTGTAAGCGCACATCAATATTTGTCGTATTTCATACAGAATCCATAGATTGAAAATAACTAATCATTGCGCATCACAAAAAAAATGCCTTTTGTTTAATAGTTTATTTATAACCTGATAAAAAATTTGATCCTCAGTCTAACCCACTTCGCTTATTATTAATTAATAATGAAATATTAGTGCTGTCTGAACTCTATTGAATATACGTGTACGTGCACAGTTGGAAGGACACCATACGAATGTGCACGTGGACTTGGAAGTTGAGAATTTAATCTGATTAATTGAGACGTAAAAATTTGTATTTGTGTGAAGCTTGAAAAATAATAACTTAAAATTACAGATGTATTGTATGATTATATTTACCAATCGAATTGAGGATGACAGCTAAGGATAAGACTAGAGTACAGGCAATTTTCATCTTTTCAGATCAGAGGGAAGACTGATTATTAATGAATAATGGAATAACCGATCTAACTGGTGAATATTCGAGTGCTTTATTGGCTTATTTGAAGTATACTATAGCATTTATCTCTTAAATTGATAGCGTCATATTTGTCCTTCAGAAATATTGACATTTGATAAGAGTCAGCTCCAACGAAAATAATTTGTGTGCACGTTTCTTTAAAACTGATGTCACCATTTGAGGCTTTGACAAACTAATGTAAATTCTGCAAAATATATTTTTTAAATTGGAAAGATGGATTTGATCCTTTATATATCCTCGAAATATTGCCCATTGTTTTCGATTTAAACTTCATACTTTTTTCAATATCTTGTCAAATTCTCATATTTGAGAAACAAATAGTCACTTAAATATTAAATAGTTTGTCACTCACTGTAATAAAAGTAAACTTAGACAAACGAGAATCGTCGGCATTGACAAACTTTATGAAAATAATGTTGGTGTATATAATAGTGCCGCAACTGCCACAATTCAGATCAAAATTTGTGCTTCCTACTTCAACTAAAAATTCCACAAAATTCGGTTTCATAATTGTATCAATTCGCGGCAAAAACAACAATGATCCGTATGTGGTCCATGATCCAGATCAGGTAAAACCGTGCTGACGTCAGATTCAATGACATTTCAATCTGGATCCTATTTATAGACACAAAATGGTCTGAGTTTCTTAATCTGATTAATTATATCGAATTGATAAGTTGATGTATCACTCTCTCAAGTGTTCCTATATTCCTATAATTTATGATTCACATGAAATTCACAGTATTTGCCATTGTTTTTCTTTCGGTGGCTCAATTGAAATTATGATTGAATATATAACTATCGAAGTTATATTTATATAAAATGTACACATTTTTCACAACTTTCGACAGAAGGCAGTTAACAGAAAAAACTTCCATCTCACGTTTCAAGTTAAATACCATGAATTTCTTGAATTTCGTGAATTCCGTGAATCCCGTTAAATTCATGAATTCTGTCAATTCCATGTATGTATACCATTAAGCCATTTCCCTTTCAGGGTAGGCGTGACACTACCCGATTCGGGTAGTGTTTCTAGGTGGATAGTTTTCTTGTAGTTATAAATAACTACAAATTTGGGCTCACCACACCCATAATATGCCAACAGCACACAATATTCTCGAACGGTCACCCATCCAAGTACTAACCGCGCCCAACGCTGCTTAACTTCAGTGATCTGACGAGAACTGGTTTTTTCAGCGTGGCATGGCCGTTGGTGAATGAATTTTGCAAATACCATGAATTCCGTTAATTCGACGAGTTCCGTTAATTACAATAATTCCGTGAATCCCATGAATTCCATGAAATTCGTGAGTTCCATGAATTCGTTGAATTCCATGAATTACTAGAATTCCAGACATTTCATGAATTTCTACAATTCCTTGAATTCCAATAATTCTGTGAATTCATTGAATTCCATGAATTACTAGAATTCCATAAATTACTAAAATTCACGCCTACCCCGAAAGGGAAATGGCTTTATTATTATTATTATACCATTAAGCCATTTCCCTTTCGGGGTAGGCGTGACTTGCTCGGTTGGAGAATAGTAGTGTTAATGTTCTCGTGTGCGCTTTTTTCTTTTCTCGCTGGGCTGCTTGAATTTCATCATTCCACCATGCATCACCAGACTTTCTTCCTACCACTGCCGTACCACACACTTCAATTGCAGTTTTAACAATGGTATCCCGTAATAAAGCCCACGCGCCCTCTATATCTTTATTGCTCGTAAGCTCTTCCCAAGTTGCCCTACCAATGCGTTCGCTTAACTTATTTTGAAACTCTATTCGCACTTCCGGTTTCTGTAAATTTTCAATCTTTATTCGAGTTTGTTTCGTTTTTTCTGTTCTCTTTCTTTTCCATCCCCGGCCTAAGTTTATTTTAGAGATTAAAAGATAATGATCAGTATTGCATTCGGATCCCCTCATGACTCTTGTATCTATAACTAGTTCTCTTAGTCTTTCATCTGCAATAACGAAGTCAATTATACTGCGGTTATTTTCTTTACACCAAGTGTACGTGTGGATCATTTTATGTCGAAACCAAGTATTGGTAATAAATAGGCCCTTTTCTAAGCATAAGCTAACTAATTTTTCCCCGTTATAATTTTTTCTTGGATCCCCAAATTTACCTAGTACCCTTTCTGTATCTGTATCCTGACGTTGAACGCCGACCCATCTGTTCATATCTCCTAGCAGAATTATTCTTTCACCTTGATCGCAAGTACTTATTGTGTCATTTAGAGTGTCCCAGAAAGCGTCTTTGACTTCTCGCGGCTCACTGTCAACTGGGGCGTAGCACGCTATGATAAATAACCTTCTGATTCCTACCTTCATTCTAGCCCACAACAATCTGGGAGATACAAAATCATGCTCTTTGAGATGCTGTCTTGCTTTTTCATTCATAATTAAACCGACCCCTTGACTACGATTTGATTCACTACCTACTCCTGACCATATTTCAAAACCGCCTTTCAACACCCCATTTTCTATGTTTCTACATTCGCAACCCTTTTTCTTCGTCTCAGGTACACATAAAATATCTAGTTTCCTTGCATGCATAGTTTCTCGTAGTTCTCTTATTTTAAGGTCATTCACTCCTCTAGCATTCCAGACACCCAGTCTCCATTCATCGCCTGAAATTCGACCTTTACGTTTACCGTGTGTATGCATTTTGTCGATCCAAGTTTCAGTCCATTCCGAGGCTACTTTATTGTTTGTATTATTCATGTTTAGATTGTACACCCAACTATCACCTTTATGCGCGAAATTTGTTTTGCGAGCCGAAATCATGTCCAAGTTAAGTGATTATTCGTCGTACGGTGGATAGTCTATCTGTAACGTCAGTCCCACCAATACTTCTGTTACTGTGTGGGGGGGGGGG
>CAKNYM010048428.1:51514-99718 GCA_932195095.1 Andricus curvator | reverse complement strand
ACAGACAGACAGACAGACAGACAGACAGACAGACAGACAGACAGACAGACAGACAGACAGGCAGACTACAGACAGACAGACACCTTCGTAAAAATCGTTTTTTCTGACTCAGGAGGTCTCAAAACGTGGAGATTTGATGAAAACCGACTATGTCAAATTTTACATAAAACCAATACCTTCTCATTAGAATGAGAATGTAAAAATTAGAAATAAGTTGCTTTCCTACTAATAAGTGCATTTTTTTCAGGAAAAAACATAAGAAAAAATTGGTTTTAAATTCACGAATTTTTATAAAATATCATACAAATAACATTTTTTTCTTATGTGATAAGTCGTGGCATTTGACTTAACCCATTTTTCCCTCTCAACGGATTGTTCACCTTGGCGCATGGGGTAATCCTTAAATTAAGTTGTATTCGGTAAAAAATTTAAATTCAGGGACACAACTTCCCAATTATTTTTTATCTCTAAAAATTATGTTTAAATCATTCCAATTTATTTGCCATTTTATTTTGTTTTTAATAGACATACAAAATACCTATTTATTAAAAAAAAATTAATACTTCATTCATTAATATAGTACTGCCAGAGTACTGCATAATTTATGGGATACTCCTGGTGAGAAGGCTCAGCAAACTGTGGAGATTTAATATATCATTTCATTTTATTTATTTAACTTAGTTTTAAATTAAATTTTACTATTTATGATAAAAATAACAGTCTTCTTTTTAATTTCTTTTAATATTCTCTCCACCGTTGAGGCCAAGAAACAATCCAAATACTGTCATTTTTAATTTATAGTAATAAAAATCCGTATTTTAATTAATATATCTGTTAATCCGTTTTAATATGTTGAAAAAACCTAATATACGTAAATTTGTAATATAAAATAAGACTCATCAAAATAAAACAAATTTTGCTTAATTTTTCTACCGTCTACTTGTCATTTACTTCACTAATTCGAATAATGCTTCATTTACTCAAATTATAGATATAGATTTAATTTGACAAATAAATAAAATATTTTTTGTTCGACCAAAATTTTGTTTATTAAAGTAGATTGATATTTATTTGAAACTATTTTTTTAAATTGTTTAGATTCAGTATATATAATTATTGTTTCGGTATTTTTTATTAGTCCCAAAGAAGATGATTTGAAAGATTTAATCTATTAATTAACATTTTTCAATTAGTTTTAAAATATTTTGTTAAAGCCTTGTAAGAAATTCAACTTGGTATATGTATAGTGGAATAAGTATGCCAAATTTGATCAATTTATCTGTACACGTTCACCAGATATTGCACGATCGTAAAAACTAAAAAGCTTGACATACATACACTCACACATGCATACTACCGGACAATTTTTCAGGACGTCAAATTATATATATTCCTCTTGCAATATATTCAGAAAAACCGTTTTTTGGAAACTGGATTTTGACACCACTACAAAGCTTCCTCTATGAGGAAGTAATTGCCGAAAATAATATGGAACCGAATTATAAATGGACAAATGTTAAAATTTCCAATATCCAAATTTATCGAATTATAAAATTTCCTAAAATTAATTTAATTTCAATAATTGGATGAATTAATTATTCAATATATATATATATATTAAATAATTAATTTACCTCATTATTTAAATACAAATAATTTTATTCAATTTTATAATTAGGTATTTTTATTTTTCATCTACTTGTGTATATGGTATTTATTTTTTGGGTATTTTTGGTTAGCCGCAATAATTTATTATAATCGATTAATTAATTATGTTAGTCAAAATAATTATAATTAAAATATTTATATTCGATAATTTGAAATTAAACGAATATAAATGTTGAGAATTTAATAGTTATGGAAAATTAAATAATTCGTGAATTTTAATTTTCCACATTTTTTCACTTCTTACTCATTATTTTTTATCTGTTTCGTTAGTCCCATTTCTTTTTCAGCTCTGCCGCCTTGGGAATAGTTCATAGCACTGGGTTGAAGTTTCAGACGTTCAGTCTGATGAACTTTTTTTTTTACATTTATTGTATTAAAAATATGGAAAGAGTTCCCAAAACCATTGTATTTTTATTTATTTGCTAGCAGAAATTTACCTAGCGTTGCCCGGGATTTTAAAAGATTTGTAGTGACTTTCAGGATTTTTAAGGGATTTTAAGAGATTTTAAAGGATTTCACCAGATTTTAAGTGACTTGATGGAATTATATTTTAAGTCATTTTAAGAGATTTACAAAAGATTTAAAGGATTTGAACCATTTTATGGGTTTTAAGGGATTTTACTTGATTTTAAAGATTTTAAAGGGATTGCAAAAGAGTTTAAAGATTTTCAAGAGATTTCATTATATTTCGAGAGATTTGAAAGAATTCTAAGAGGTTTTAAAAGATTTCAAAATATGTAAAACGATTTTAAGAGATTTATAGAAAATTTAAAGGATTTTAAAGAATTTTATTTAACTTTAGGCAATTTCAACGGATTTCAAGAGATTTTTAAAAAATTTAAGATTATTTTGTAAATCTCTTAAAATTATTTAAAATATATCAAAATCCCTTGGAGTTCATTAAAATCTCTTCCAATTCCTGAAAATTTGTTAAAATCACTTAAAATATCTTAAATCTTGTGAAATCTCTGAAAAAAACCTCTTTTTCAACTCTTTTAAAATTCTTTTTAAATCCCTAAAATCAATTAGCATCCCTTGAAAATTCTTTTAAATCCTTTAAAGTCTTTTTATCCCTTGAAATTTCTTTAAAACACTATAAATCTCTTGAAATCCTTTAATAATTTTTGAAATCTTATTAAATCTCTTGAAATCTCTTGAAATTCCTTAAAATTACTTCAAGATCTTTTGCAATCCTTTAAAGTCTCTTTAAAATTCCTTTAAATTCTATGAAATCTCTTAAAATTCCAGGTGACGCTGGGTAAATTTCAGCTGGTAAATAAATAAAAAATGTTGGTTTTAGAAACTTTAGAACCTTTTTTTTGTTTTTTTTTATTCCAAGAATTAAAAAAAAATTGTCAGATTAGACGTCTGAAACTTCAACCCAATGTTCATAGCTAGCCTGGCAGGTCTTTTTGCTCGCTAAGCTCGCACCACCGACGGTGACTCATTCACATTTCACACGATTTGACGCGGTTGCCATGGAAACAATGAAAAGTTGAAGAGGGCAGCACCTCAATGTAGGCTAGAAAGTAGTGACATATAGATATTCGGCGTCCCCACTCCTGACCCTTGCCGCATCTAGGTACTAATATCTTTGACCTGATCTGGATAATGGCCCAAATACGGATCATTGTTGTTTTTCCCGCGAATTGATATAATTATGAAACCGAATTTTGTGGAATTTTTAGTTGAAGTAGGAAGTACAAATTTTGATCTGAATTGTGGCAGTTGCGGCAATATTATACACACAAAAATTATTTTCATACAGTTTGTCAATGCCGATGATTCTCGTTTTTCTAAGTTAAGTTTTCTTATAGTGAGTGACAAACTATTCAATATTTAAGTGACTATTTGTTTCTCAAATATGAGAATTTGACAAGATATTGAAAAAAGTATGAAGTTTCACTAAATTAATGAGGTTTTTAGAAACTCACGCTAGTTGCAAAATGCGGAAGTTGTGAAAAATATCGTTTTTGTCCTAGCCTTAAAATGCTGACTTTATCGGCTCGAAGACTCCAAGTTTCTTTTAGGCGAGCGGTGCACCCCTAAAAAGACGTATACAAAAACGAGTTGACCGACCAGATAGTTTCGCCAGGATGAAACCTTTTCTAATCGATGTATTATGTTGTTGCGAACAAAAAACCTTAGTGACATTTTTTCGTACCAATGGTCAGTAATTTGTTATTAACAAAAAACTTGCAAAATTGAATGAGTTGAAAAAATCGATACGAAAACACATTTATTATATATTTTGGGCAAAAATAAGCACTTTTTAACTCTTGCATTTTTCCGAAAAACGCTTCGTTTTCGAGCTACGAGCGATTTAAGGTCGAAAAATAACCAAAATGCGCCATTTTCATAAATTTTTTTCTCGGTTTCTACTGTATATTTTTTAATGAATGACAGTATCGCATAGTTATCTAAGATTACGAATTATACCTTACATTTAAATGAAAAATAAAGAAATTTAATGTTGTTACAAGAAATGCATATAATAATAACTATTTATTAATACAAAATATACATGTATACTTAAATATGAACTTTTATTTATATTTATTTCTAACTATTAGATGAACAACTAATCTTCAGCCTCACATTCAGTCCCTGCTTCCATATCGTCAGTTTGTATTTCTAGATTTTTACGTATAATAGTTTATATTCAAATACAAAAATATATTTTTTTTAAGAATAAATAAATAAATGAATAGCTATTATTATATGCATTTCTTGAAACAACATTACATTTCTTTATTTTTCATTCAAATGTAAGGTATAATTCGTAATCTTAGATAAGTATGTGATACTATCATTAATTAAAAAGTATACAGTTACTATATCAATAGTTCGCGAATCGATATTTTGTTTTCCGGCTACTCGCCCGCTCGTGGAGAATCGGTGAATTTCACGAGTTTTTGATCGCAAATCTTGAAAGGGGAAACAAAGCCGCCAGGATAAAAAAAATTTTGCATGAAAATATAACTTTCGGCGAGAAACCTCGAAAAAAGAAAATTCAAAAAGGTCCAGTAGAAACCGAGAAAAAAATTTATGAAAATGGCGCATTTTGGTTATTTTTCGACCTTATATCGCTCGTAGCTCGAAAACGAAGCGCTTTTCGGAAAAATGACAAGAGTTAAAAAGTGCTTATTTTTACCCAAAATATATAATAAATATCTTTTTGTATCGATTTTTTAATCCTATTCAATTTTGCAAGTTTTCTGTTAATAACAAATTACTGACCATTGGTACGAAAAAATGTCACTGAGGTTTTTTGTTCGCAACAACATAATACATCGATTAGAAAAGGTTTCATCCTGGCGAAACTATTTGGTCGGTCAACTCGTTTTTGTATACGTCTTTTTAGGGGTGCACCGCTCGCCTATTTCGCGATGGCATCCGTAAGTTACCTGATAGGTGGAGCAAGGTCATCGAAAACAATGGGCAATATTTCGGGGATTGAGGCGATATTTATATATTTTGAAAAATAAAACTTTTTTGTTTTGAAAAGAATAGGTGAAAATTAAGTTATACACCTAATAATCAATGACAGTACCCTAGTAGAAATGTCCGTAGTATGCCGGAATTCACCACCGGCAGAGTACTGATTCAGTACTGACAGCCAGTACTGACCTCCGGAATCCTGCCAGTACTGGCAGAACGTTGGTCTGAAGACCGAATCAGTACCAGTTCGGTGGTAAATAAAAATTCTTATTTGTTAAAGAAATTCTTAAAAATGCTACTAGAATGTTTTCGAAGGATGAAAAATATCAAATCGTGGACAAGATTTTTGTTTCACTCAAAAATTGTTTGAAGTCCCCACATAAAAAAGCATGTTAAGAGTTGTAGAAAATCAAACTCTAAAAATAAAAATTATTAAAATGTTCTAAATATATATATATATATATATATATATATATAATTTATGGTAAAATATTTTTTAATCCCACTTTCTAAAGATCAAATCAACGCGCGTCAACATAAGAGACCCGTGCGGAAAATGTCTTTTTTAGCCTTATTTGAAAAAAGGCTCCTACCAGGCCCTGATAAGGTTGCCTGATTTAAAAATGTATATAACGGCCCTGGTCAGGTCCAAATAAGGCCCGGATAGGCTAGCCTTATTTTTAATTAAGGCAATCTGATAAAAGGCCGTATTTACGACCCTGATCAGGTAAGAATAAGGCCCGGATAGATTGCCCTTTTTATTCAGTAACGCAGTTTATTGAAACTTTTTATAATAATGATAATGATTAATAGTCGCTTTCGTAAAAAAAGGAGAAAATACATTAATTCATGTTGATTTTTTTTCATCTAGTATATTAGATTTTTTTACAATAGTTTAACAATAATCTACGGTGCTCTGCTACGTAAAATGCTTGAAATAATAATATTGCAATTTCATCGCATTATTAATCACTATAAATAATAATTAATCAAATTCTGATATCGTAAATTATTTATTATGTATTATGTTGATCAATAATTTTTATTCTAGCTTTAATAAATAAGTTCGTATATTCATATATCTAACTATCATAATGGTATGAACGATAAACCACGATTCATGGATAAAAGATTTGATTTAAAATTTAAAGATTTGAATCTTACCGCCTTGGGCAAAAGTTCGGCTGTGGTGCGCCAGGGCGCGCAACGATTTGCCTCTCTCGCAGTCGAAACGGCGCGCCGAGTGTTTAAGACAGGAGTCGAGGCGTCGAAAATCATACTTACTTGGCATAAATGCTACCGTGATCAACAAGATGGTTACTGCAGGGCGAGGCTCTTCTATTGCACTATGGTCGAGCTGACCCTTGCTGCTGCGAGATATCCGAATGTGGATATCTCGGACGTATAATTTTTGTTAGTCGCGACTGTGTACGCGGGCTGTACGGATACGGTAAATTGTATAGTACTTGACAGAATTAAAAATGATTTTAATATACATTATTGTATGTTAATAATATGTATTTTAATAAAACTTCACATTATATCCCTTCTAACTCCCTGATTATTCCTACGATATCCCTTGGACAATACAGAACATAATTAGAATCAAATGGGATATCGCGCAATATTCTATTGCTATAAGGAGCTATTTATATGCCAGTAGTGTGCCAGTACTGTGCCAGTACTGATAGTCAGTACTGAGTCAGTACTGGACAAGCTCCGAAAATCAGTACTGGACAGCGTTACAAGCCAGTACTGGCCCAGCACTGACCCAGTACTGGGAGTCAGTACTGCCAGACCGGCAGTCAGTACTGGGTCAGTACTGCGCCGTTCGTACATTTCTACTAGGGTAATTCGCCATAAGTTTAACTTCTTTTCCTCTCAATAATTTCTAAAACATTAGAGAAAACATATTAAAGGATCGAATTCATCTTTCCAATTAAAAAAAAAATATTTTGCAGAATTTACATTCGTTTTTCAAATCCTTAAATGGTGACATCAGTTTTAAAGAAACGCGCACACAAATTATTTTCGTTGGAGCTGACTCTTATCAAATGTCAATATTTCTGAAGGACAAACATGACGCTATCAATTTGAGAGATAAAAGCTATAGTATAGTCGAAAGAAGCAAAAAAAGCACTCTGATATTCATCAGTTATATCGGTTATACAATTGCTCAATAATAATCAGTCTTTCCTCTGATTTGAAAAGATGAAAATTGCCTGTACTCTAGTATTATCCTTAGCTGTCATTCTCAATTCGATTGGTAAATATAATCATACAATACATCTGTAATTTTAAGTTATTATTTTTCAAGCTTTACACAAATACAAATTTTACGTCTCAATTAATCAGATAAAATTTTCAACTTCCAAGTCCACGTACACATTCGTATGGTGTCCTTCCAACTGTGCACGTTTTTCGTGATACGCAATGATTAGTTATTTTCAATCTATGGATTTTGTATGAAATACGAAAAATATTGATGTGCACTTACAATCAGTTCAGGATCGCTGCTGTTTATGAACTATTTTAATAAATTTTATCAACATATGCACATTTTCACCATTTTTTCACAAAAAGGCTTCATTTTTTACGACTTTGAAGTTTGCCACAGATATGGATTTAAAATTTTTATAATTTATTTTTAATTACAGAATTGAATACCATTACATGTTTAATGAATGATTAATTTTTTGTTATTTTTGTTGAAACAATTTGTTAAAAAATTTCATTGTTTTTTATATTAATGGAATTGCGATAAACAAGATAAGCGTTAGATCAAATAACCAACAACGCCATTGCATTCGCCTTGAAAATACCTAGGTGTGTGTTTGTTTTTGTTTCAAACCATTTGTTAGATATGGATTTGAAACTTTTGTAATTAATTTTTTTTTAAACAAAGAGTCATATCGAAAAAGTGTTATTGGTTTTTCGATCCGATCCTTAGTTTGTTTATAATAATTTTAGGAATATCAAAAATAATGTAATTGTTCAACAAATTGTTTGAGCGAAAAAAAATCTACACTTAGATATTTCGGAGACGAATCTAGGGGTCATTTTTTTCGAGATCAACTCAAAATATGTTGCTAAAGACTTTTTACTGTCAGATTTCATATAATGACCAAAGCTTTTGATTATAGAAGCAATTTTTGTGAACGAATGCACATTTTGACCATTTTTTAATGAATAAATATCATTTTTGTTGTGGAATGAAATAGAAATATCCTGACAGGGACACCTTCCTATCATATTTTTTAAAGTAACAAAAACTGTTGAATATAAACAATTTTCAAAATAAAAGGTCTTGCCAGATAATCATTAGCCTCATATTTTCATAATGACAAAAACTGGTAATTGTATAAAGAATTTTTATAAACAAGTGCACTGTTTGAAAATGTGTAAATGTCCGTGTTTACCGTTCTTCTATGGATAGACTCAGTTATTTTTACGAGAAGGCAAAAATCTCCATTAGTTGAAGTGAAAAAGATGGAAAAATTGTTTTCTAAGAAACGGGTATTTCGGGTCACTTTCAAAAACCGCAAAAGCTACAACTTTTTTTGTTCAAAGAGAAAAAAGCACGATTACATTTCGAAGGGGAATATACGCTTTTAAAATTGAAATTCAAAATTTGTTTAAAAAGATTTCAGGGGCCAAAGACAAAGATTCCGAAGGAACCAGCGGCACGTTCCCGGAAGGTGAAAAGTGTCCGCCACTTGGGAATATTCTAGGAAAGTTCCACTAGGATCTGAGGGGAACCTTTCGTTATTGTTATCTTCAACAGCAATTATCTTGTGAACCGTGAGAGATAGATAAAAATGGATGTCATTTTTAAATTTTAATTACCGCATATACTACGTTATAGTATGATATCCATATCATAAACTGGCATCGATTTTGACCTATCACTTCCGGTTTACGCGATATTTATTGGTAACTTTCTAGTGGAACGTTCCTGGATGATTCCCAAGCGGCGGACATTTCACACGTTCCGGGGACGTTCCAGGAACATTCCATGCTATTAGGGCAGTTTCTTCATTCCAACCAAATTTACAACTCATAATATACCAACATGCGATTGTGCACTTTAAAAAAATGTTATCCTCTATTTCTTGTTGTAGAATTAACTTCACAGTCCGAGTGTTTGCCTGATGGTGACCCTAATCCTGGTGATTATCGTTGTGGACCTTCTTCTTCTACTCCTGGCAGACAATCTCCAGACACGACTCTTTGTCTTGCCTTGCCTTATTATTCTGCCAGGTCTTCACCACCTGCCGAGCCAACTCTTCGCGCCAGGTCCAGATCACCTATTCATGCCAGGTCCAGGTCTCCTCCTTTCAGACAAGTTTTTCCTCTCGTACTTGGGTATAGATTTCAAGAACTTGGATTTATTAGACTTAGTCCCCACAATAATCCAAATCGGATATTTGAACTTCGAAGATATATTTTTCCTCCCAATACACCACTTCGATTGAGAACCAAAAAAAATGTCGTTTTGCCCATGCCAGCCGGAGAACAAATTGTATTATCAACATCCAATGGTGACGTATGTGCAATATTGGATAAAAAATCAAGCAGAAACACGGTTTTCCGTGGAATATATAAACTCGCTTTTGCTGTGACGAAACGGGCGAAAATAAACATAGACAGCGGTGAAGTGGCAGAGTTGACCCCACAAGAAATCGCCGAATGTCCAGTAGCCATGAAAAACCCAATCTCAAAGAGTTTTACAGTATCACGTGTGTAAACCATAATTTTTCACACTGTTATTAAAAAAAAGATTGCGCATCTGTCAGATGTGGCACTTTGTGCTCGATCTTTATGCTTAACTCATGTTTAGACACAGACCTCTTAAAATTAAAGGCCAAAACAGTGACAACTGTAATTTTGTAATTGTCAATTTTCTTTTCAGTGTGGTCGCTGGGCCTGGAAAATCGGTACATGAGAGGGAATATTTTGAGACCGGGAAAAGTGAGAAATAATAGTAAATTTCTTTTTTACCGTGAATTTTAGAACTTTATCAAAGAACAATCTAGCTCATTACTTTAAATGTGTATCACTAATTTCAAATCGCATAATTTAATATAATTTTATAATTTTTATAATATAATTTAATTATGGTTTGATTTAATTAAATAATGGCTTATTTTTTCAGGCAAGATATTTTCGACAACTATATGTGTTCCTTGAATCAAAAGGAAATTTTTATATGTTTAAAATCGGCACAGTAATTGATTTTACAAGACGATTCTGAATCTCGTTGATAATAAAATACGTTTATCTTGATTCGTTGCAATTTTGAAGTTCTACAGTGGAATTTTTAACGTTACGATTTTAACCATTTAATTAAAAAAAAATTTATTCATAAGTTGAAGCTTTAAATTTTCAAGTCTAAATAATAACTGAACAATTGTTAATTTGGAAGGATTTTGAATTCAAATAATTCAACCTCTTATTAAAAAAGTGTAGAGTTGCAACAAAATATAAATGGTTCAATTTTTTTCTGATTCAAATTTGCTTTAAATGATATAATTTTAAAAATTTGTGAATTTATTAATTAATTTCTCAATCGAGAGCATTCAAAATGATATCGTAGCGCAGTTCTATATTTTTAGCCAGAAAGGTTTGAGCTGTTCAATTTATAAAAGTTGAAAATTTAAAATTTTGCAATTCAACGGCCTGGAAGGTACTCGTAGGGCCAAAATTTAGATCTCTACCAAAAATAGTTTCTCTATGATTCAAGAAGAAAACAAATATTACTGATTATGTAATTATGAATAAAAACATTATTTAAAAAAAACAACTTAGAAATCATAAAAGAAAGAATTATTTCAACAATGTTTTTTGTAATTGAATCTTTTTAATTATCGGTTCTTATCACATTTTTTAAATGGTTTGAAATTGAATAGGAATTCGTAAAATCATATGAAACTTTTTTTACAGGAACCTGTTTTTGGCAGGACCATTATCTGATTTTTAAATTTTTTAGTTAAAAAGTGGTAAAAGCTATATATTGTACACATGTAAATTGTTAAACATTTTGATTAAAGATTTCGGAATTTAACGTTTTTCGTGCTACAATTTAAAATATTTTAGAATAAAAGGAGCCTTGCTTTAAACTTTTTTTGTTTGATTAAAATAGCCATCCGGCTTTTTACGTTTCTTCGGCTTTGACAAATACACACTTATCACTTGTCTTTCGCTTCGCACTCGATAAACTTTATCGAAATGCGAAATTTTCTATATTCTGTTGAATTCTGTTGTATCAAATGAATGTGTTATTGACTTCTGTATCTCGGACCGGGACTGCTTATTGATGTATTGAAAAATAAAGTACAAATTTTATTCTTTATCGTTATTTTATTATAATCACGCATAGAAATGTAAACCAACAATTGTCCAAGATAATTAAATACTTTTTCTTTGTACATACCGTTTTCACATCCATCTTACACTTACACACTTGAAGTGAATATGATTTTTATATGTATTTTGAGCCGTTGAATACGAAAGTGACCTCAGTTTTTGCAACATCAGGATTTTTTTTAGATCGCAAAATATCGATTTTTCAAAAAATCCCTATTTAACGCATTTTCGGGATTATTTGCATATCGCGATTTTCGTAACATTTAAATTAAGATTAATTTTGTGTCTACTAAAACTAACTTTTCTGTATTTTTATCGAGGCTGAACTTGATTTCAATATAATTTTCACGATACACAGTTTGCATCACAAGACAAAAACGTGATCAAATGGACAATGTTTTTTATTTTTTGCTCAAACTCTTATTACGGTACGAAAAATCGGAGTTGATCGATCACGAAAGTGTTAAAGCAATTCGATTTTCACTTATGTGAGCTCACTTCTCATGAAAAATTCTCAATAATCGAACTTAAATTCTCAAGTGAAGACTTTTGAAATTAGAGCAATCACTGACACCGGATCAAGGGACAGCTACATTTCTAGGGAATTCCTTTCAGAAAATTACTTTAAAATTCAGAGTTTGAAACTGAAAAAGAGTGATATCAATTTTGATGCTAATTGGGAACCTGATATAGTTGATAGTATTTCTTTTATGATTATTGCGAATAATTGGGTATTTCGTTTCAGGTTAATTGACCTCACAGGATTGTTGCCAATGTGCATACACGGTACCAATTTCCTGACTAGAACAAATTAAATCGTCGAAAAGTAAATAAGTAAATAAAAATAAAAGTAAATAAAATTAAATAAGAGGGCCATTCGATACAACTAAAGCTGAAAACAATTATCGTTTTAATTAAAAATTGGAGCTGTTCTGGTGAATCCAGACGGCAGAGAATTATGAAGAATGCTCAGAGAAAAGAATAATGTCACAACTGGTACCCCTGGTGGGACACAGAAGTTCTTAAAAGAAAAGAGAATTGCGAATTTTCGTCGATTGATAGCGCGAAATAAATGAGAATATAAGAATTAGAGAGCAGGTGCGCCGCGTCATCAAACATTGCGTGATTTCTCGAGTCATGTGTATTACAGGAGCATTGTATCTGAAAGCATAGGGGTCATAAAATCATAATAGAACGAAATTGAATTTTATTGACATTATCGCAATATGAATGAAACCCACTGGCTTTCTCGAATGGAATAATAATGAGCAAAGCTGAGTGATCTTATTAGGACACAAATAGAATCGATTAAGTCCCTGAATAAGGATGATAAACTTTCAACACTGAATTTAAATACTATTGTAGAAATAAGACAAAATAAATTATCAAGTTTAAACTTCTAATTAAACACCAATAAAAGCTCTTAATGCGAATTAATAATTTGATTCAAACCTAACTTTTGAGAAATTAATACTAAACTTCGAAGTATAAGAGTTAAAACTTGTTTTTAGAGAAATACACATGAAAATCATTAGCAAAAATGATTATCTGCCTGCACAAAATAATGCAGAAAATCCTGGTAGATCGAAGACCAACATTAACGAAGAAACAACTGATCTCTCGATAGATGTTAATAACTCATATGTACTTGCCGCGAAAACTTTAACTGCGGAAAACAATCCACGAAATAACGAATCTCGCTCCGAGGAAGAAAGATTTAACATTATTATGAGCGGCAGGAATAACGTACAAGCGAGGGTTAACGAAACATTTACTAGTCAAAATGGAGTATACGATTTCATTAAGGAAAGCCGGAAAAATAATATCCGAGAACTCATGGAGGTTCACGACCGAATAGGCTTTTCTGCAAAGAATTTAGCTGAAAGAATTGACAGAAAGCAGTGATCACAGGATATAGAGGAACAGCAATTTACTCTAGAAACACGCGTAGATAGAAATACATGGCCGAATAATACTGAAAGGCCTTGGTTAAAAAAGTAACCTGTTCCGATATTTTTTGGTAGGGAAGATATTGTCTATATTTGACTGATTTACGGTATAAGGCAGAAAATCTGGTTGACGGTCGCAATAAATTCCCAGAGTATTTGTTTTTTCTCCTAAATTTCTCCTAAGCATAGAAATGAATCATTACATGTTCTTGATAAAGATTCGATAAAAGATGGATCATTGGAAGCCCATTGCCTAAGATTCATGCCTGCTTTATGAGTGATTTCAATTAAATCGCTGATTCATTGATTTGCTTGCTCGCGAGTTTCAGTGCCCGATACGAGATCATTTATGTAAAAATCTTCTTTCAAAACTATAGATGCATGGGAATAAGTATTGGCCTCATCGTTCGCCAGCTTTACAAGAGTTCCTGTGGTTAAATATGACGTTGGTGCAGTCCCAAAAGTGTCTGTATTTATTGTGATGATTTTTACACGTTGATCGGTATTTTCCGGCCACGAGATTTTGAGATATTCTCGATCACCTGGATGTACTTCGACTTGACAAAATATTTTGTTGATATCGGCGATTAATGCGTAAGCATGTGATCTAAATCGAATAAGTAGTGGTAAAGTTTTTTTTTTAATATTTGGACCCACCATAAGTGAGACTAGATTGTTTAATTACATACATATAATTATATACATATGATTACTTTCCATATATGAGTTTAGATGTTCGATATAAGGTTCTCTAAGCTGCGGTGTTTTGTCAAAGGATCTTTCAATAGCGTACAAGCGTTTTAAAGCAGTTGATTAGGATTCACCGAGAACAGGTTCATTCTCCTTGAATGGAAGTTTGACGCAATATTTCCCGCGATTTTGATCGCGAAAAAAGTGTTTTTCATACTGCTCTTTGCATGCGATTTCTTCTTTTGATAATTGACTCGCTTGAGGACAGTGTTCTAATTTTCAAAATTTTTCTATATTTCGATTCCAAAGATTCCAGAATGAATTGCACCTAACTGCGTTCAAAAATGTAGATTCAGATGTTTTTTCGCCCAATAGCCATCTCAATTTATTTTTTTGCAAAATCGCGTCTCTGTTAGTTGAAGTTGTTTGAACATTGCAAAGAAATTGCAGAAAAATTTCCACACCGATTAAAGCGTCAATTTCTCCAGGTTTATGCAACTCCGGATCTGCAAGATGAAGATTGGATGGAATTTTTATTTCAGCTCGATTTGTAGGCTCGCTGGGCGCACAGGGATTGATTTATGGTGTAATAAGGAAATTTAGATCTTTGGCAAAGGTATTTGCACGGGATTGGATTGTGGTACGTGTAATTTTGCTAATGCTTGAACTCATTTCATTTACGCCACCGCGTGGGATTTCGATTTCGATTAGACTGATACCTAATTTTGTTACGATTCTTTCGATTAAGAAATAAACTTGCGTACCATTTTTGTAAATCGCTGTTGATAATAATACTTCAGAAGATGCGGTATTATGTCAACATGCCAAATTTACGTTTAAAGTTCGTTGTGAAGCATTAATTTCTCGATTTAAAAGAGTGTGGTGTTTCTTATTATACGTTTTACATGCCGCCGCTTTGCATTTTACTACGATATTGTTAGTTCTGAGACAATAAAAATAAAGCTTCCGATTTTTGACGATTTCAATACGTTCTTGTAGGTTAGAGGTTAAGTGTTTTTCAAAATTTTTCGTAAAATGTGATCCTGTACAGACATTGAAAATCGCTTGATATTGCGTTGCATACGACATTGCCCGATTAGCCTGTGCTTGATTGTCCAAGAACGGCCTTTTATGTGCTCTTTCCATTTAAGACGCGTTTGCGGATCAAACTTTGAATTTATTGCAAAAATGGAAAATACTTCCAAAAATGTTTTCTTTAAAGATTCTAATGCTCGATAATGTTTTGTTATGCGGTTCAAAATATCGTCTAAAGTGTTTGCGGAAGTGTGTTAACAATGTGATAAATTAAAAAATGCTTTTACATGATTATTAATAACGGCAGCCGGGTCGTTATAATATTTCTCTAATATATCCCCCGCGACTTGATAATTAGCATCTGTAGCTAATTATCTGAGTCTAAAACCCGGCCATTTTTCGTATGTACCGCTGAAGTTGGGTAAATTTAAAGCGGGTAACTTGAGATGAATTGAATTTTCGTGAAATTGCACCCGTGTAGGTGCTGAAATTTGTGCATTTTCTTGAAGGCTTGCTATGCTACCGATATCATCAGAATCGCGGGACGAGGATGCGCGAAAATCGATTGGAATTATAGGTTCCTCTTCCCTAAGAATTCGTTTTGCCCCTCAAATTCAATTTTTTCCGCGTATTTGGAATCGACTTCTGCGTCACTCACCAGTGACGCTATAGATTTTCAAAGAAATTTGTCGAGGACCGTTAAATTCGCTTTCAAGGCACCCCGAAGCCTGTGTAGCTGTTTTACTCGTTTGTCTTCGCCTGCCATTTTAATATGCAACTGAGATCAAATTGATAAAAAAATGAAACAGAAAACAAAAGGGGAAAGGATCGATCACGTTTCGATAAATAATATAACTCCTAAGACAGGCATGCAAAACTTATTATTTTGTAATTCTGGAGAAAGATCTCAGAATATATCTATATCTATATCTCTGATGATTCCACAGCACATTTGTTGAGCGTTTTTGTTCACTTGATTCATGATTTCACGTTACTTAATTTTTGTCTATTTTATAGTTTATTGTTTCACTTAATTTTTTAATTGGAAAATTTGTTAAGTGTTTTCGTTCACTTAAACCAAAGTTTTACGTTGCTTAGTTTTACTGTGTTTTATTCACTAAAGTTTCCACGTTTACTTTAAACGTTGCTTTCACGTTTTGTTTCACTGTAGTTTATAACATATTTGATTCACTAAAGTGTTCGCGTTCACTTTAAGCGATGCTTTCACGTTTCCTTCCACTGTGTTTTTAGTTCATTTAAGTCAATTAAATGTCCATGTGTAATTAAGCGACGATTGCACGTTGGGGATAGTTTTTGGAATTCACTTTCCATTTTTACGTTAAGAGATTTCTTTTATTTCGATAGTCTCTGATTGCTGTCTACGAATTAATTATTCGTGAAAAATTCACGGTCCCGTTTTCGAAGGACCAAAAATGTTGAGTTGTATTTCTTGTCGTGCTGCTTGCCCGGATTACTCGTTATCGGAAGAGCCGTGCGACAGTTATCTTTTGTATTAAGATTCAAGAGATTTTGAGTGATGAGAAAAGTGGTTTGAAAAATAAATCAATTTAATAAGTAATGATTATTCAATTTGAACTTCAAAGTAATTGGTTTTCCCCGTTACGGTAAATAGTTTGGACAGCGAACGCCAATTCGAAATTAAGGTAATCAAGAGTAAGAAGATTACGTAAGAAAATTTGTTCTAAGAAACTGGATACAGACATGTTTCAGGGCAGATGTTTTGAAATCGTAAGTCATAGTTTGAGTAAATCTCAACATACCTTATGAACTAAAAACGCTTATTAATAATCAATAATGAACTATAAGTACTGCGTAGTCTATTGAATATACGTATTACGTGCAAAGTTGGGCGGGTACCATATATATGTGCACGTGGACTTGTGAGTTGAAAATTTCATCTCAATAATTGAGACGCAAAAATTCTAATTTGCGTAAACCTTGAAAAAAACTTTCCTAAAATTATAGATATATTATATGATTATATTTACCAATATAATGGAGGATAATGGTCAAGGAGAAGATCAGAGTACAGACAACCACAATCCTTTCTAATCAAAGGAAGGACTAAATAATATATTAATAAAGAATTTAACTAAAAATGTAACTAATGAACATTCTGCCCCTTCATTATCGTATATAATCTTCACTATAGTCGTTATCTGATAGTTTAGTTTCTAAAAAAGATGATCTTTTAACTAAAAAAGATAATTTTTCGAGCAAAAATTGAATAGTTAAATTTTTAGTTAGAAAAATTAATGTTCAGCCACAGATGAGGTTTCAACTATAATAATTGTTGAGTTTTCAGTGAAAAAAATAATTTTTAGACAAAGAAAAAACAAATTTTCAACAAAATAGCACATTCTTCGACCAAAGAGATAAAAATTTTAAATTATAATGATGAATCTTCAAGCAAAGAAAATTAATTTTTAAAAAAGATTTTTACTTTCAACCATAAATTTTCATTTAATGAAATCAATGAAAAAAGGTTTTAATTTTTAATAAAAAATAGTTGAATTCCACTAAAAAAGACGACTTTGCAACATAAGTTATATTTTTAGCTGAGAAAGGCATAACAAAGTTAAACCACAGCTGAACCTGTCAAACAATGAATCCAAGTATTTAGGTTATCTCATCGAAAGCAGATAAATTTACTTGTATATTGAGAAAATTTAAGGGAATTTATAGAATGGACAAAATAAAAAGTTTTCAAATCCAGAAGTTCGATGGGAAGAATTTCCAACTATGAAAGTTTCAAATGGAGATAATTTTTCGTGCAGAAGGTTGGATAGACCTTATTAATGGAACATCAGTACGCCCTGCAGCAGAAGGTAATGATCGAACAGAATGGGATGGTTTAAATGCTAAAAAATGCTTTTAATTTCTACTGCAATGGAATTTGATCAATTACAATCGTCATGATTTGTCAATTTGCTCTAGAAATGTGGACTAGGCTAAAAACCATTCATAAACAACGAGCTTCTTTCAATAACGTATGTTGAAACAACACTTTTTCAATTATCCTATTTTTGAAACTGATAATATTGCGCATCATATAAGTGAAATTGAGTCAATGTGACAAGCACTTGCTGATGTCGGATAAGAAGTCAATGATATTGATAAAGTTGCCAAGGTCCTAGGTAGTCTGCCAGCCAACTATGGTAGATTTATTACAGCTTGGGATTCGTACGATGAATCAAAGCGAACGTTTGAAAATTTAACTGCAAGATTGCTGAAGGATGTGACGTTGCAGATTTTCTGCAATTCAGAAATTCTATTTCATATAAACTATCATGAATAAAAAGTTCTCGCGTTCACATGGAGAGCAAGAAAATTCGGCACTCTTCTATTTTGTTATATTTTTCTTTATTTGCTATGTTTCATTTTATGTCTTATTTTATGTTCGGTTTTATTATTTTGTTTTATCGTTCCGGTGGTTATGTTAATTTTAAGGGCATAGGGCTGTTCTAATTTTTGTTATGTAATTTCTTAATTCCGCGGTCTCGAGCAAAATTCATGAAGATTCCTGCCACCTACGATCGATCAAGATACACCACCGTCTCACCTTCGTCAGATCTTCGCATCCACGATCCCCACATAAATTCCTGGATTTAGTATCGCTGATCCTTTTGACATCCAGGGTAGGATAGAGGAAACTACCCCAAGGATAGAATGGATTGATCTTATTATCGGCAACCCCTTTTGACATCCATGGTAGGGTAAACAGTTCTGCCAATGAAGGATAGAAGGGACAGCAAAAATTTATTGTTGGTCATCTAAAATCCAAGGCACGTTCCTCGTGAAGATTGACCGAGGCAGTTACCACTCAAATTCTGCAAAGGACTAGGTAATTTCGCCTCTAAATTATTATCTTTATTCATTTTTCTATTGTGAACAGACGTTCTCGGCTTTTATGCCATTTTTTTGTGTTTTCTCTTTATCGGGAGCCTCGAAGAGCCCATTCCGTACCTGCAGTAAGGAGAAGAGGGCTCCTCGTTCTCCACCTCGACACCAGGATACAGTCGGCCCTGAAGGCAAGAATGTAAGATTCTCGCATCTCCCACAGCGGCAGCTGATAAAGACTCGGGAAGAGAAGGAAGGACGATAAGATGGACGAATCGAAAACGGACCTCATCGGCTGTCCTTCTCCCGACCGTTGCGAATTATAGAAACTCAGTTCGCGCGCGCCAGCCCTTCTCCCGAAATCATGTGATCCCTTGCGTTCCAATAATACGACGGTAAGCACGAGAGTCGCTCTCTTAGACTTCTAAAATCTCCATGTCAGCACGCAGACGAGACCTCGCTCCACAGCTTAACCAAGGTAGGACGCCAAGTCTGTAATGGTCTAGCGAAGTAGCCTATCTTTTTCTCTTTTTCGTTTCTGTTGGTTTGTTTCTCTGACTCCTTGGCTAAATCATCTTAAATTAATTTAGTGATTACGATTTCTTGAACATGTGTCCGTAATTCTGCTAATATTCCAGAGTGCCGAATTGCCGAAATAATATGTGCCGCGATATTTTATTGTTTTAATTTCCCCTTTATTTGTGATCCTTTTGTCCCATTTTTAGTGCCGAATTGACGAAATAATATGTGCCGCGATATTCTATTGTTTAGATTTTACCATTGTTTGCGATCCCTTTGCCCCATTTTTAGTGCCAAATTGCCAAATTAATATGTGCCGTGGTATTGTATTGTTTTAATTTTACCCTTATCTGCGATCCCTTTTGCCCCATTAATACTGCCTTTAATTATGTAATTAATCTTGAATGACCCTCACCGAAAAATTCTCGACCTTGTGAGACCCTTCTAGTGGACCGCTTGCGATACCTTCTGATGAACCCTTCTTTTTACCCGTATAATTGCAATTTTATTGCAAAATCCCCCCTATAGCTTTTGCGATTCTTTCGGGATTACCACCTTTACAACCTTTGATTGCCATATCCCCCCTATAGCTTTTGCGATTCTGTTGGAATTACCCATTTCACAACCTTTTATTGCGATATCCCCCCTGTATCTTTTGTGATTCTTTTGGAATTACCGCTTTTAAAACCTTTCCTTGTGATATCCCCCCTATAGCTCTTGCGATTATTTTGGAACTACCCCTTTTACAACCTTTTATTGCGATATCTCCACTATATCTTTTGCGATTCTTTTGGAATTACCCCTTTTACAACCTTTTATCGCGATATTTCCCCTATAGCTTCTGCGATTCTTTTGGAATTACCCTTGTTGGCCCCTTCTGCAGCCTCTCGAGCTAACCCCCAATTTGTAAAACCCATTTACAACCTTTTATTGCGATATCCTCACTGCAGCTTTTGCGATTCTTTTAGGGTTACCTCTTTTGACCACTTTTGCAGTTCCATGAGTTAACCCCACTTTTTCAATTGACCATTTGTGATACCCTTGTTAGAAATTTACGACTCTTTTGTTTTGCCCTCTTAATTTCGAGACTATGTAATGCCCCCCCCCTCTTTTAAGGATATTTGCGACACTGATGTCCCTGTGTTAAGTGTTTAATAATGTAACAACCCTTTCCCTTATCGACCAATTATATTGCTAACGAATTTCGACCCTGATAGTTCTTTGATATATTTTATAATACTTTTTTCGACCTTGTAATGACCCTTTTGTGACCTTTTGCGATCCTTTGAATCACCTCATAATTTTGAAACCCTCGCCCTGACCCTTTGTCTGTAACGTTTGCGATTCTTGTCAATTGCCCTCATATTTTCGAGAACTCTTTCTTTATTTTGAAAACCCTCTTGTACCAATTTTTGAGAACCCCTTTTTGTATTCATTTTCGAAAACTGCCTTCCTATCGACTTCTGAAAACCCTTTCATATTTATCTCTGAGAACCCCCGATGTACTTACTTTCAAGAACCCCTGTCGTGTTTGTTTAAGAAACCGCTCTTATATCTATTTCCAAGAACCCCATTATATTCGCCTTTGAACAACCTTTAGCAACCATTTTGAGAACCCCTTTTGCGTTATTTTCTAAGACCGCCTTTGGTATTTATTTATGAGCATTCCCCTTTATATTATCGATAAAATTTTCAATATGTTCTTTTGCGAACCTCCTTTGTCTATCTGTCGGAAGAAAAACCCCTTTAATTTTTTGTGTCAGATGAGAACCCTTTATCCCGTGGCCTTATTGTGTATCGATTTATAATGTTTTATATTATTATGTATATCTGGTAATGCCGTATTGCGAACCCCCTTTGCTTGCCGTTTATAGTTTTCTTTTATGGACTACGTTAAAAATGTAATTTTATCGTATCATGTTATCGTATGTTTCTTAAGTTTGATCCCTGAAAAATGTTTATTGGCGATCCCTCCCCCATTTTTCTCATTAAGTTATGTCTTATACCCTACGATAGCGATTTGATATTGTCGCCCCACCCCTCCCTTCTTTTTTTTGTTTGTTTGTTGTTATCTATATTTGAATTGTAACTGTATTTTTATATGATTTTATTTTTTTCCTATCGACCTTCGGTATATCCCCTTCTGTTAAATTTCTCTTAGTTAATAAATAAATTGTTGTTAACTATTGTGATTTGAATATGAGCTATTGTTATTACGCACCCTGCCTTTAACAAATTCAGTTTAGACTGAGCTAGTAGTTTTTGTCGACCCTAATGCTGCCTCTTGAATTCTAGTTTATCTTTTACCTGTTTCGATATCTTTTATCTTTCGTTACCTCTTGTTATCTTTTTATTGATGCTGTTACCCTCAATATTTTTTTTTATTTTTGATTATCTTATCTTCGGATATCTTAATGCCTCCTATCTTTTTTTTTGGATTATCTTATTTTTGGATACTTTTTTTTATCTTTTGCCTTTTTTTATTATCGCTTCTTTATATTAAGATGTCCCTTTTGACTGAGGTTTATGAGATTTTCGTTTATCGCTTAGCCTGAAACGTTTAGCGTTCATTGAGTTTTCCCTTTACTGTTTGGAATATAGATTCCGTGTATCTTCGCCGTTTCTCACCCACATTAGTTAAATTGGTTCGCCTTTGTCCCAAGCAAGGACTGGCGCCCAAAAATCTAGGTTCTTTTTCCGTTCTAATTGTTGGTTTAAAAAGTCATTTATTCTGATTAGGGTCCATAGTGCGCTATTTGGAGAGACCACAGAAGCAAGAAAAAATTTCAACATCAGGCTAATTTAAGTAATGATAGTAACAATTTCAATGGGAAATCCAAAAGTAAGAAGAATATTGAATGTTATTATTGCCACAAGGAAGGACACTTCAAGTCAAAGTGTCGAAAGAGGTTATGAGATGCAGTAAGTAATGGCAACGAAAGTATTAAGCAGGGGTCCCATTATCAAGATTTAAGTGCTGAACTCAAGAATATTGTTACAACAGGATATGAAGATAGTTGGTTAGGGACGATTAATTTATACATGTTGAAGGGGTTAGTTCAATCGAACTTATGGCTATGGTTAACGGACATTGGGAACCACGAACACTTCAGAATGTGCTTTATGTGCCAAAACCGAAAAAGAATTTATTTGCAGTGGGAGCAGTAAAGTTTATGAATTTGAAGGTTACATTTGATGCCACCAATAACGATTAGTTGCTGCAGGTATTAAACAATTAAATCAGTGTTTTGAGATGCTATTCAGAATATATGTTGTTTCATAAGAGAAACAAGCAAATATTGCATCATTGGATCCTGCTATGCTCTGATACGGAAGGCTGAGTCATATTAATTTTCATGATTTAAAAGAAACGGCTGATAAGGGGTCGTTCAAAAAATACGTAACGCCTTTAGGAGTGGGGGGGGGGGTGTTAACTCGAGCGTTACGCTAATGTTATAGTTATATCATTTACTATAGAAAAAGAGTTATGTGGGTGGTGTGGTCATCATTTTCAGAAAAAAGCGACACGTATTTTTGGAACGGCTCCTAAAGGTCAAATACCTGGACTGAAAATTAGACATCTGGATGAATTGTTTTGTGAAGATTGTCAAAATGGTAAAGAACATCGAAAATCATTTTAAATTAATACCCACCAACGAGCACAAAAACCGGTGAGTACCTTCATTCTAATGTATGTGAAACGATGTCTGAAACTTCATTAGGTGGGGCAGACTATTTCGTTGTTTTTAAAGATGATAATACTTCAGATCGTTTCATCTACTTCATGAAGCATAAAAGTGACGTATTTTTTAAGTTTATTGAAAGTAAAAAATTGATTGAAAATCAAACTGGTAATAACCTTAACATTTTTCGAAGCGATAATGGCAAAGAATTTGATAATTATCAAATACATAGTTGCTTCAAGGAGAATGGAATTACCCTTGAGGCAAGTACCCCATATACGCCGGAACAAAATGGAAGAGCAGAACCTGAAATCAGAACGATGGTTGAAACAGCTAGAACTATGATTTTTAGTACTGATCTTCCTCCAAATCTTTGGGCGGAAGCAGTTGCTACAGCTGTTTATTTTTTGAATCGTCGACCTTGCAAACCGAACAACCAGAAAACACCTTACAAAAAATGGTTTGAAAAGGAACTGAATCTCACTCACGTACGAAGATTTGGATCAATATTATATGTACACATTCCGAAGAAATTTAGGACAAAGTTTAATAGAAAATCAAAGAAGAAGAAGAACCTTGTAGGATACGAAGGCTATAGCTCTAATTACAGGCTGTATGATGTACGTACGGAAAAGATTAGAGTAGCGCGGGACGTTGTCTTTAAAGAAGATACAACTAAAAGAGATTAAAATGCGCAAGAAAATCCTCGTCTTATTTTCAGACAGAATTCACACAAGAAAAACCGCTATTAGTTCAATTGATACTGGCGGATTTCCTTACGGAATAAGGGAAGCCTATAGGATTTACACGAGTAAATCCTGTCTGAAAAGAACATAAGATTTTTCAATAGGAGCCAAATAATTATATTTGTGTAAAAGAAGACTTTGAAGTGGTTCAAAATAAGACAGACAGAGAACACTGCCTCGTTTCAAGACAACTTTTTCGGTCAGTGTCTTTCAAAGTCAAGAAAGTAGTAAAAAGTAATATTAAAAAAAATTTTAAATTGACTAACCTATAAGTGTTGCGTACGAATCGTATTTTCTATGCTTATCAACAAAGTATGAGCCCAAATTTGTGATGAAATCTTTTTGATTGATACACAGCAAGAGCTAATACTAAAAAATCCAAACTTTGAAAAAATCCAAAATAGCTGCAATCAAAACTGAAAAAAAACGTAGATATTAATTTACACATATTTGAACGGGAGCCTCTTAAACTTGGCAAAAGACGCGATAATACTTTTAAGAATGTTCCGAATTTCCGTATCACCATATACAAATTCTGGGTGTACGTGCTGATTTCTCGACTCCCACTCTAAACGACTTTCCAGAAGGACACACGGGCGCTTTCCTCTACTCATTTTACTCACTCGGCGCGAGATCTTAATACGATAGTCACTTGCTTTTCTATTCAAGCAAATTTATATAATGTAAACTTAGCTCGTACTATGCAGATTCTTTATTTAGCGATACGAGCGATTTAAACTACATGAAAATTGAATAGCCAGTACAGTGAGTCGAAATAGAACCCGTAGGTGAGAATAAAAACGAGGTCATTCTACAAAATAACAAAAATCTGTTGAACAATGGCCACAATGATATCAACGGAGAGCATGAAAACAATTAACAAATCAGAACAGGAGGAGAATTGAAGAGAGGGTCTGGAAGACCACGGAAGCTTATGACTGGAATGAAAGAAAGGCCAAGGAAACAATACTACATGATCGAAGTTGACGATCAGCATAAAATTGTTACTGATGATCAGGACAGTATCAATGCTGATTTTGGAAACGAAATCTATGACGAAAATCAAAATGGAACATGTTGTGTTCAGAATATTTTTGAAAACACCGAATTTGCAAATTTATTAGAGATTCGTGAAGCAGTTAACGAAACGGAAGCAAAATAATGGTTCGACGCTATGGAGCAGGAATTAGACCCACTCTCTATCATCAAGAATAATATATGGACGATAGTCGACCGACCAAACAATTACGAAGTGATTAGCGGTCGAATGATTTAACGAAATGAATATGTGCCTGATTGTTCAGTTAAACCAAGAAAGGCTCGAGTTATGGCCAGAGACTTTGCTGAACGCCCAGGCGTGAATTTTAAAGAAAGTTGTGCGCCGGTAACTCGCATTAGCTCGATTCGGCTACTAACGGCTCTGGCTTCCCGATACAACATGAAGATAAATCAACTAGACGTGCCAACAGCGTAATTAAACAGCGTTCTCGAAGAGGAAATCTTCATGGCAATTCCAAAACCAATAGAAGCAGTGCTGGAATAAATAATTCGTAGTATAGGAACGAATGGAGTTTGAAACAAAATGAAAGAAGATGCTTTAAAAACTGCGAGAAGGAAATGAAGTGTGCCTTGTGATTGAATTTTGCAGAAGCAAGAAAGGAATCAGAATGTGCCAAAAAGGATACATCAAGGAGATTATAGAACGATTCGAAATGTCTAAATCAAGACGAGTTGCTATTCCCTTGGATCTTAGGAAAAAGCTTAAGACGAGTGAAAATTCTGGAGAAAAAACGTCAAAAAAATTACCCAATAGAAACTTGTAGGTGCAGTAATGTACTTGGCAGTGTATGCCAGACCCGCCATAGCATACACAGTCAGTTATCTAAGCCAATACTCTACACTGGTCTGGAGTCAAAAGAGTTTTACCCTATTTGAAAAGTACTATGGATTGAGCTTATTGTTTAAGAAAAGCTGGAGTTCATTAGAAGGCTATGTAGATGCCAATTGATCCAATCGTTTGAATGACAGGCGATCATATACAGGATACAGTTTCATTATTGCTGGTGGTCTAATATCCTGGAAATCAAAGAAACAGATAACCGTAGCACTTTCTACAACAAAAGCTGAATATATCGCTGCATCAGAAGGCGCAAAGGAAGCTGTTTATCTTCAAAGATTTTTCACAGAATTAGGATTTAACGTCCTTGAAAAAGTCAAATTGTGCGACGACAATTGTGGAGCAAAGAAAACGGCTGAAAATCCAATATCTTATTCAAGAACCAAACACAGCGATGTACATCATGTTTTCGCGGAATTCTGAAGAACGGAGTGCTGAAAATTTACTACGTCGCCACAGATAGTAGGGTGGCCAATGTGTTAACAAAAGGCTCATCAGGACCAAAGCACAGAAGATGTCTCGAAATAATGAGTAATCAAAATATCAAAAATGATGGAAGAGTTGGTCCACATCTAGAGGGGAAGTGTTAAAATATTATTTATATTTTATATCCTACGATCAGCAAACAAACTCTGAAAATCAACTTTACAAATCTCCTTAACTTTGAATTTGTTGTGAAAGTTTACTTAAAAGTTTATTAATGAAGTTTACTGTTAATTACGCTCCACCTCCAAGTTATTCTCTCTTATATTTTCCCCCTACATTCAGCAACTGATAATCTAAAAACTGAATTCTCACTTTCCATTTAAATTAGAAATTATTTTATTTAGAAAATTTTTTGTCTCCTGAAAACAGGTAAAATGCGGGTTGATTCGTTTTACTGTGGAATGATTGAAATAGTAATTAAGCATTTTTTTATTTTAAGGAATAAATGAATACAAGGGCCTGAATTAACGCTTAAATGTTTGTATCGAATCCAAGAACAGTAAACCCTAGTGAGGGCAAGGTTTATATCATTTCCTGCATCCCTCATTATTGCCGCTGCCATCAGAAGTCGTTGCTGAAGCTAAAAAATTTATGATTGATATTTATTATTACAAAAATCAATTCCTCATTCTCCCGAACATTTATAAATTGTGACACGTACAAGTTTTTAATTCCGCATTTCCCATAATATAAAAATCTTTTGGGCAATATAAAATTACAAATATTCAAATTGCATGATTCGATTTTTTTTTTCGAATTGGTATAACAATAGGATTTATTATTTTGCCTATTCTGATCAAAGCATTTCTATGAATGTCGCTAAAAAATATATGGGCGTCTCCAAAACATGATATTTTTTTTTAAAGAAATATATTTTAGACAACATGTTAAAAGCAATTGGAGAAAATTATATTACTGCACTCGTATAACTACTAGTACATGTTCATCTTATGGATATTATTTGGTGTAGTTTTCTGTCCTTTCTTTACAAAAAAAAAAAATTTAATTGTTTAAAACTAATATTTTTTCGAGGCGATAAAAATATTAAGAAGCAAAATTGTTTATCTCAGAAAGATTAAAAAATTTTGGTCAACACTACTTTTTAAAAAGACGCATGTGAAAAAAGGTATGAAAGAGGAAAATTATTTAATCATCTAGAAAAATTGTTCGAATAAATTTCTTGGGTTAACTAAAATAAAATAATGATGAAGAATACATTTTTTTCTTTATTTGGCAATATATAAATAAGCAGTCTCGGTTCGAGGTACAGAAATCAATAATATATTTAATTAATTTATCAAGTGCCAACCAGAAGACAAGTGATTCTTGGAGAAAAGGTTTGATATGACATTATAAATTAAAATAATGATTTCAGCCATCGAAAAATTTAATTTTAAACTCGGAAACAGTGCAGTTGTAGAAAAGATCTTCCCCGAAAAATAAGCCGTAATTTAATAAAATTAAACAAAAATTGGTAAGAAGTGACCGTAAACAAAAATTCGATCGCAAGAATATATGTGCAAATCAATGTTTTTTGAAAAATTAAAATGTTCTGTTGAGAATAATGTTTTTTTTGAAATTATGTTGTTTTTTTGAAGTAACATCACCAGTAATATTATTTTGATTCTTAAAATCATAGAAAAACTGTTTTTCAGTACGACGAAAATGTACAAATTAAATGGAAAATATTTAAAGAATGAGATTTTGAATTGAGCACTGTAAATTAAATGACTTCATAGTTAAAAAAGTTATCAAATGAACCGAATATTTACAAAAGGTTGAAATTGTGCTGATATACCGGGTGTCCCAAAAGTCCTGGGACGGCTGAATATTTCCTCAGATAAGATGTTTTTCAGGGAGGTCAAGGTCATTCTTGAAGTATCTCTCAACGAGGAATTCAATAGTGACCTTTATTTTGATCTTGCCCATGACCTTCACGGTCATTTCATGGTCAAATTGATTTTTTTAAATGGGAACCCCTATTTTTGACCCCGGGAACTGAGAGAGCGGAAAATTTTACGTCCAGATATGACCTTGGCCAATCGAAAATTTGACCTCTGAAGGTCATGAGAAGATCAAACAACGTACAGCAGGGTGACAAATTTTCGGTTGGTCACGGTCATATCTGGACGTAAAAATTTTCGCTTTCTCAGTTCCCGAGGTCAAAAATAAGTTTTGCTATTTTAAAAAATCACTTTCACCTTGAAATGAGCGTCAAGGTCATGGCCAAGACCAAAATAAAGGTCAACCTGGAGTTCCACGTTGAAAGTTACCTAAGGAATGACCTTGAACCACCTGAAAATTATCTTATCTGAGGAAATATTTAGCCGTCTCGGGACTTTTGGGACACCATGTATACGTAAAATTGCATTATTTGATGTGATATGATATTTGTGATATTTAAAATGATTGGATAGATTCTTTTTCAAACATTTTCTAAAATTCCCGGTTAAGAAGTAATTTACTGTTATTTTTAACTTTTTACTGTCTCAAAAGATGTGCTCTCATTTACAAAATTTTCCGCCGCAAGGGCCACCCTGAAAATGAAATTGACAATTACCAAATTACAGTTGTCACTGTTTCGACCTTTAATTCTGAAATGTCTGTTTTAAACGTAGGATCAGCATAAAGACTTACTTTTTTGACTTTGTGAAGAATTGTGGTTTACACATGAAATACTCTGAAACTCTTTGAGATTGGGTTTTTATGGGATACTAGACATTCCGCGATTTCTTCTGTGGTCAATTCTGTAACAGCGCCATTTTCCATGTTTATTTTTGCCCGTTTAGGCCCCCAATAAGTAGGTTTATATATTCCACGAAAAACCGAGTGTTTGCTCATTTCTTTTCCCAATATTGCACAGACGTCACCATCCGACGTTGATAATACAATTTGTTCTTTGGTTGGCATGGGCGAAGGGGCATTTTTTATTGTTCTCATTTGAATTGGTTTATTAGGAGGAAAAGTGTATAGTCGAAGTTCGAATATCCGGTGTTTATTTACTTGGGGTATAAGTCGAAGAAATTCAAGTTCTTCAAAGCTGTATCCAAGTATGCGACGGAAAGTTTGGCTGAGGGGAGGAGACCTGGACCTGACGCAAGGTGGTGACCTGGACCTGGCGCGAAGTGGTGACCTTGACCTGTGACGGAGAGGTGGTTCGGCACGTGGTGGAGACTTGGCAGAATAATGAGGTAAGGCAAGAGAAAGAGTAGTGTCTGGAGAATGTCTGCCAGGCGAAGAAGAAGGAGGTCCACGACGAGAAACACGAGGATAACCATCAGGCAAACATGTTGACTGTGAAGTTACTTCTACAACAAGAAACATAGGATTACATTTTTTTAAAGTGCACAATCGTATTTTGGTATATCATGAATTGTATATGTGGTTGCAATTAAGGATCTGGATGCTATAATTGGCTATTAACTCTTCTCGCTGAACCGGCGCCCTGGAATAAAAATCACAATGAATTGATGGTCACCTTCTTCTCTCCCCTGATAAGCATTTTCAGCAAATTTTGAATTTGAATTTTAAAAGTATACATTCTTATAGAAAATTTTATTGTGTTTTTTCGTCTGTGGCTAAATAAGTTCTCGCTATTTTTTTGCCTTTTTCACTTCAACTCATGGGGATTTTGAACAACTAAAAACTTCCAATGTGGAAGTTGCTCTAATCGTGAAGATTTGTTTACAAGAATAGTCTAAGTGATTAAGACGTTCTGTTAAACTTGTAACTACATAAGTCAAGGACTGAACCGAAATGGAAGTAAGAAGGAGATATTATGTAGAATTGAGTTTATTTAGACGGAAATAAGTTCACAGTGTAAAGGTCGGCACCGCACTGCTGGACCGAAGTCATGTTACAAGATTTTATTAAATTCAATACACTTTTTTTTCGCCGCAGGCGAATAATGCAATTACACGAGTTAGCAATCACCTATGCCTAATCATCACCTATGTACTAATTTTTTAATAACAAATTAAAAAAAAAAATTTGGAGAGAAATTTTTTGAAAAAAATGGTTGAAAAAATTGTTTGAAAAAGAAAAGATTGAAAAAAAATTATGTGAAAGAATTTTTGGGCTTATATCCTTTTGTACGACGGGGCTACGAATCCCTGAAAACAAAACTTCAATCATTAAAAGATTTGTTCAGGTTAAATCTACATTTATTTCAAGAAGATACCAACACCAGTGTTTAAAGTTACCTATGGCAGTGTCTAAAGTACCTCATCTCGAAAGTGCGCATGTGCAGCTTTTTCACCAGTGCCTAAAGTAAGCCATCTTAAAACTGCACATGTGCGAAAATTGTTCGCACACAGTGTGGAAGACATGCTAGGCGAAAGAGAGGAGGGAATGGTGGTCTGGGGGGAAGCTTTATTGCGAGGATGGGGCAAGAAGGGCGCCTTTACAGGAAAGGGGAGAGCTTTGACGGGAAATCAAAGGATAAGATAATAAATAAGGAGGGGGAGATTCTAATGGAATGGATGGAGGATAGAGGCTGGGTGGTGGAGAATGGCATGGTAACAGGGGACAAAGAGGGAAAAATACACATATGCAAGTGAGCTAAGTGTATCGGATAAAGACTATGTAGTCATGAATATGCAAGGGTGAGAGGAGACGGAGATATTTGCAGTGAAAGGGAGGGTAGCATCAGACCAGTAGCCATTAGGGTTGTGGATAAGGAGGGAGAGCGGCGGAAGGCAAGGTGCAGAAGAAGTGTAAACGGGGGAGAGGGTGAGCTGGATGAGGTAGGCGATAGAGAAGTATCGAAAGCAGTTAGGGAAGGCACGCTTTGAAGGGAAGTCGTTGGAAGAGATATGGAAGGATTTGAAAGAGAAAGTGAAAGGGTGTGTGCAAAAGAAGGTATTCAGAAAGAAGGAGAAAGAACTGGTGAAGCCATAGTGAGATAGGGAATGTAAAAAGATGAAAAGGAAGGTGAATAGGAAGTACAAGAAGTGGAAAGAGGGAACTGCGAAAAAGGAGGAGTACGTAGAAATGAGGAAGGGGAAGAAGAGGTGGGAAGTGTTAAGACAGGGGGTGACGTGTTGAAGATAATGAATGAGTTCAGGAAGCGTAGAGTGGGAGATAAGCGAGAAGATAAGGAGAGGTGGAATGAGGAGAGATGGAAGTTTTTTTAAGAATGATTTCAGGGCTCAGATTTAAGGAAGAGAGATGATGGGAGTAGAAGAACCAGGGAGGCAGAGATAAAAAAAGTGAATGACGAGGAGGTAGAGGAACAAAAAAAGAAGTTATTTCAGCAGGCCGAAAAATAAACGTTTATCTATCTATCTATATTTATTGTTAATAAAAGTGATTATGTGGCAGGAACGCAATTTGCTAGATTTTCTGTACTTCCACATTTTTTTGGAAAACCGTTAAGGGTTTACTTTTGAAGGATTTTGAGAGACTTATACGTTATGAATCAAAATCGCCTATTACTAATTAATAATGAACTATGAGTACTGTGTGAACTCTTCTGAATATACGTATACGTGCACATCTTAGGAGGGTACCATATGTATGTGCATGTGGACTTTTGAGTTGAAAATTTCATCTAATTGAGCCGCAAAGATTCTTATTTGCGTAAAGTTTGAACAGAATTTGTCTGAAATTATTGGCATATTATATGTTTATATTTACCAATAAAATTGGCGATAAGTGCCAATGATGAGACCAGAGTGCAGACAATCCTCATCTTTTCTAATCAGAGGAAAAACAAATTATTGTATTATTGAAGAATTTGATGAACAATGTAACTAATGAATATGCTAGTGCTTCGTTGTCTTATATAATATATGCTATAGTCGTGATATTTCAGATTGAAGGCCTGAAGCTTATCTTTCTGAGATACTTACATTAGATAAGAGTCAGTTTCAATGAGAAGAATTCGGCTACACATTCCGTTAAAACTGATGTCACCATTTATGCAATTTTTAACGTTTCAAGGAAAGCTGGATGTTTGATCTTATGTTTCAGAAATTACTGAGAGAGAAAAAAATTAAACCTGAAAGGCTGAAACAAAAGGCTCGTCCTCTAATGTATAATATGGTATTTCTCTGAAACGTCAGATGTTTAGTATTTACAGCTCACTATTTCGAATTATTATTATTATTAATATTACAATTCTGATTTTCTAAATCTTAGGGGATAATCACTCAACTTTTGAACGCATACTGTTAGAGATATGCTGCAAATTCAACTGGTATAATTTAATTACGTTGTTTCTTCATGGGGTTTCAAAAATTATATTTGATTTAAAATACTGCATTTTAAGATTAGAAAGAAAAACGATATTTTTCACAACTTTCTCATTTTGCAAATAGATTGAGTTTGTAGAAACCGTAATAATTTACTGGAACTTCATACTTTTTTGAACATTTTGCGAAATGCATATATTCAAGAAACGAATAGTCACTGAAATATTGAAGGATTTGTCACTCACCCTAATAAGGCCTAAGTGTTAGCCATGATGAGAAACCTCAGCGTTGACAAACTTCATAAAAATAATTTTTTTGGCCCACAGACTCAACTCGATAAAAATCCTATTCTGATTCAATACATAACTTTGAAACTTATTGTTTTTTTATATTAAATATACATATTTTTCACTTTGCGATCAGTTATATTTTTTAAATAGGAACCCCTATTGTTGGTACCAGAATCGAAAAGAGCGGGAAATTTTACGTTCAGGTATGTGTTTAGGTTAAGGGTTAACGTGACCTTTACAGGTCAAATAAAGGTTAAAGTACGCTGTCATAGGACCTTGTAGGAATCTCGCAAAATTAGTGAAAAAATTAACCTAGGTCATACCCTGGGTAAATTTCAAGGAGGAGTCCAACGGTGACCTTGGATTTGACCTTGAGCCTCATTTCCTGGATTGCGCCAAAAGAAGGATTATGGTGATAAGAGTTTCATTTGAAATGCCCTTAAATTTTACTTCAACATCAATATTCAAAATTTGAGCCTAATAAACCTAACGAATGTGACCTTCATGACGGTTTTTTCCAGTTATCTGGAACTTCTCCCATCTTGATACATAAATTTATCAACTCAAACAACCTGTGAGGTATGTGGTCGCCATCGTATTGAAGCATTTCACCCTTGCTATTTCTCATGCTGACAAACTCTGTACTTTTACCTCCATTTATATTGATCAACGTCCATTTATAAAACAGTTTCTTGCTTCCTTCAAAGTCGTTTTGCGTTTACTTCTATTCTGCTCTTCTGTTCTGATTTTATTTTTACTTTCCTTGACTAGTAGCTTAACTTTCTTTGTTTGTGTCTGTAATCATTTTCAAGTCTATTTCTCTCCTCATGGCTGAGACCTGTAATTTGCAACCTTCTTCCATGTGCTTCTTTCTTTTATTGGGCGACTGCCTGAATTTCATCATTCCACGATGCATCACCAGACATTCTTCCTGCAACCGCAGAACCACACTCTTCAGTCGCACCCGCAACAATGACATCCTGAAACATAGCCGATGCGCTCTCTATAATTTTATTGCCTATTAGTGCCTTCCAAATTGCCCTATCTCCGAGTTCGTTTATCTTATTTTGAAAATCCATTCGCACTTTCGGTTTCTGTAAATTCTCAATCTTGATTCGCGTTTGTTTCGTTTTTTGTTCTCTTTCTTCTCCATCCCTGACCTAAGTGTATTTAAGTGTAATCTAGGATTTACAAATCCTTGATCCCTGAAATCCTGCCTTGCTCTTGCATTCATAATCAAACCGACCCCCTGACTACGATCTGATTCACAATTTACTTCTGACCATGATTCAAGTCTGCCTTATATATGAATAAAAAATTTTCCCAAACTTAATTTTACAAGTAATGCGTGTTTCAATTTAAATCTAAAAGCGTCATTCACAAATGAAGTGCCAGTTTGTGTGTTTTTTAATTTATAATTTACGTAGAGAGATTAGAATTGTGATAATCTTAGGACTCAAGATTTGGTCAGTTTCGAAAAAAACTCTGGTAAAGTATTGGCCGCCCGGATAGCGCACTGGGTTTTCATTCTGAGGGTTGCGGGCTCGATTCTCACTGCGTGCAGTTTTTTCCTAATTTTCGTTTTGTCTTTCATTTTTAAAAATGTTCGTATATTGGATTTCCTTTTAATTTTTATATTAATGAAAAAATTAACATTTTAAATGTTTTTATTAAAGAAAATTCGCTTCTTCAAATGCCTCTCGTTCTTTTTGCGAAAAATTTGTTGCAGTAATTAATTAATTTCTTTATAATTAATTCATTCTTCAATATCATTTTCTCCTTAGATTCTCACTTAAAATTATTGTAATAAATTACAGAAATATCATATTTGGTTGATAATATAACTTTGCATTCATGTTTTCATTAAAAAATATATATATAAATTTTAAGCAAAATGATAAAATTAATAATGTCTATACAAAAACTAATTTATTTGCGAAAGAAGTTTGAGAAAGAAAGCTGTTTTTAATGGATAAAAAAACCATTTTAAATGTTCATTTTTGACATATAAAAAAAATGTATCAGCAAACTGAATACATAAAAGATTTAATAAATAAAAAGGAAAACAAAATAAGAATAAATTGCGCATAGCGAGAATGAGTACCTTAAAGTCGCACACCTCCTCAGAACCAAGTTTCACTTGAAAGAGCCGGCTAAACTTTTTACACTAGAAATTATGTTTTGGGGATACCTTTTGAGTATTTTTACCGAGTATAAAAAAATCGTTAGTCCCCCTTCTGAAATAACTATTTGGAAATCAGAAATTAACATAACACTAATATATGCTAAATTTCTTTATTTTTTTGCCAAAAATTTCTGTGTAACTAACGACGTCGAATTTGTCAAAATGTGCTTAATTTTTTAAAAGAAATTCATGATCTTCATTTCAAAAACAAATTACAGTGAAACCTGGATTTAGTGATCCTCAATTTAGTGTTTCCGAGAACTGACGCCGCGCCGCGGGCATGTTTGTGAGGAGCTGCGGGGGATTGCGGTGCTCACTCAGGCGTGGAAAAACAGGAGCGTTGCGATAAGACGCTGTACCCTAACGGCCTACCTGTGTAACTGCGTCATGACGTTGCGTGAGTTCACTCGAAGCACGATGGCGAAAAGAGCAGTGCATATAAATTTAAATTTCTTCTGAATTGGTGGCGCTGTCTTAGCTATCTAATAGAGCCTACGATTCGACAAAGAAAATAAAGAAGAAGTATTGGGTAGACAGAGAGAGAGAGAGAGAGAGAGAGAGAGTATGATCGTTTCGAAACGAAAAGTATGGCCTGTCATTGGAACACAATCGGACCGTCTCTGTCTATCTCACATGGTAGAAAGAGAGGTCCGGTCGACTTCAAGCATCGGAGTCCCACTGTGAAAACTGTGTTTTTCGTAGACAATTAATCTAATATTTTCGAGGTGTTTTGCTTATGCATACATATTTGCAAGAAAATGATGTGCTTTTGGATGCTGTTGTCTTCGAGTGGTTTAATAAAGCGAGCGACAGAGTATCTGGAACGATTATTCAAGAAAAATGTGTCATTTTAAACTAGATGATCAACGGCCCGCAAACGTGTTAAGTACGTGAGCAGGAAACACATTTATTTTAACGTGTAACAGCAAACTTTATTCCTAATTTCCGTTAAATATTCAGTTTAATCTTGTCTCCGTATTAGAAAAACAGTTTCTAATAATAATAAAATATAATTAAAATAAAATTATAAAAATTCTATAATTCTTTAATTGCGTATTTAGTAATTTTTTTAATTATGTGCATTAAGCTTTCGAACATTTCATTATTTTATTCATAATACATTAAATTTTTTATTTAAAAAAGCGTCCCGTTTTGCCACGTGTAAGGGGCAAAACGGGACAAAAACTGAGTTTCAAAAATCAATAAAAAAAGTAGAACATGGCATTTTTTCAATGCGGAAAATTTTGTTCTTAGTACATCATTAGTTGTTTAAGGCACCTATATTGTCGAATGCAGAAAAAAGTATTTTAGTATGAGAAAAAAAATCCTAAAGCAAAATCGTCTTGTTTTGCCCCATGTTCCCCTATTTGCCACTGCTGAAGCCAAACTACACCAGATACGATAAAAATGTCATAAAGCAAAATTGTTCATATCAAAAAGATATAAAAATTTGGTTGAAACTACTTCTTATTCCCTCTCCGAGATACAGAAATCAATAATACATTCATTTAATTCATCAAGTGCGAAGCGAAAAACTGGTGAGGAGAGATTGAGAAATAATTAGAACATAAAAATGTTGAATTCTGAAATTTTTAATTAAATGCTTGATAATTTACACGTATGAAATATGTAGTTTTTAACACTTAAGAACTAAAAAATTTGGAATTAAGGTAATGGTTGTGCAAAAAATCAGAATCCTGGAAAAAAGTTTTATATGATTCTACGAATTTTACCTATTGTTTTTAGTCTTGAAAATATAAGTAAATAATATTCAAGTATAGTTATTAGTTTAGGAAATGTTTTTAAAAAATCTTTTTAAGATTACAGCCACAGAAAAAATTACTTCTAAAACTGGAAAAGGTAAAACTGTATATAATATTTCCCAGAAAAAATAAGTGATCACTTATTAAAATTCAATTGTTTTTAAAAAATTGTTAAGAATTGATAGTAAGAAAAGATTCATTTGCAGATGACATTGTTAAAATAGAAGAAAAACTATTTTTGCAGATATCTTATTTTTGGCACATTTAACTTGAACAGCATTGAACTCTTTATTTAAAAATTTTTACTTTCATAAATTGAATAGCTCAGAGATTTTTAGTTAGAAATATAAATCTAGCCTACGATATGATTTTCAATGCTCTAAATTGAAATATTGATCAATAAATTTGTAAATTTTCAAAACTGCATCATTTAAAGTAACTTTTATGGAGAAAAAATAAAAATTTAACCATTTAATTCTTGTTTAATTTTTACACTTTTTAAATTAGAAGTGAAATTATCTTTATTTAAAGTCCTTACAAATTCGTCAGTTGTTATCTAGACAGAGAAATTCAAAACTTTCACTTACAAATTACAAAATTTTAAAATAAAACAATTAAAATCGTAACGTGGAAAATGTAAATGTAAAACTCTGAAGTGCTAGATTAAATGGTTTTAACGATTTCCGCCATCAAAAAGATTACTTTAGAACTTCGAAACAGTATAGTTGTATAAAATATCTTCCCCCAAAAAAGCCCTCATTTATTAAAATTATACCAGTCCTCAAAACATGGTAAAAAGTGACATTACACAAAAATTCGATTGCAAAAAAAATCGTAAAAATTAATGTTTTTTGGAAAATTAATTTTTTTTCTTACTAGAAATAATGTTATTTATTTTCAATGACATGATCATTAATATTATTTTGATTTTTAAAATCATAAAAAAAACTTTTTTTCATATTGTGCTTATATAAAATTAAATTATATGATGGAACATGATATTTGTGATATTTAAAGTGATTGGATAGATTTTTCTTCAAACAATTTATAAAGTTATCGATCAAAAAGAAATTTAATGTCATTTCCAACTTTCTCCCGATCTCAAAAATGTTGTTGTTACTTTTATGTTGATAATGTGAAGAATTGTGGTTTACAAACGAAATACTGTAAAACTCTTCGAGATTGGTTTTTTACTGGATACTGCACATTCCGCGATTTCTTCGGGGGTCAGTTCTTCAACGGCGCCGCTGTCCATGTTTATTTTCGCCCGTTTCGCCGCAGAAAAAAAAGGTTTATATATTCCACGAAAAATTATTTGTCCGCTTGATATTTTCTCCAATATTGCACACACGTCACCATTGGACGTTGATAATACAATTTGTTCTTCAGTTGGCATGCGTGAAACGGCATTTTTTATGGTTCTCAATTGAATTGGTTTATTGGCAGGAAAAACGTATCTTCGAAGTTCGAATATCCGGTTCTGATTCTTTTGGGGAATAAGTCGAATAAATTCAAGTTCTTCAAGTTTATATCCAAGTACCATTGGAAAAGTGTGCCTGAGAGGAGACCTGGACCTGGCACGAAGAGGTGACCTGGACCTGGCATGAATAGGTGACCTGGACCTGGCGCGAAGAGTTGGCTCGGCAGGTGGTGGAGACCTGGCAGAATAATGAGGCAAGGCAAGAGAAAGAGTCGTGTCTGGAGAACGTCTGCCAGGAGAAGAAGAAGAAGGTCCAGAGCGAGGAACAACTGGATGATTGTCACGATCAGACAAACGCTCAGACTGTGAACTCAATTCTGAAACAAGGAATGCAGGATTACGCTTTTTTAAGTACACAATCGTATGTTGGTATATCATGAGTACTAAATGTAGTTTCAATTAAGGATCTGGATCCAATAACCGCCTATTAACTTTGTTGCTGAACCGGCGCCCTTGAAATGAAAATCACAATTCATTGATGTTTAGCTTCTTTTCTTTCCTAATCACCATTTCCTCTATGTATTTAATACACTGTTCCTAATGTTATACCATTTGTAGGTTTTTAATTCACGCACGTGCCTTTCGTTTCTCTCTCTGCTTTCGCACTGAATTCGCAAGCTTTGAACCTTTCATAACTTTGACAAAATCACATGTCACAGCTTACAGTAGTATCAACTAGCAGTCATCCAGGCATACTGATAAATATCTGAGCATGCGTAAACATCGTTCAAACCTCTCCCTTTCATACTTTTCCTCTCTTACACCGCCTACGTTTCCCTCCCCTCACTTCTCCTCACGGGAAAAAGTGGATCGTTAGAAGAACTCTCTAAACCAGTAGTTCGAACTATTTTAAATTGAAGCGCAGCTTTTCGTCGTGAATTTGATTAAAATTACTATTTTGTGTTCAGGTATGTTAAACTGACTTTTTAAAAGAGTAGCTTGAACAATTTCAAATAGTAGGATGCACTGCACCACTTGGTAACCATCCACACTCCTGAAAGGAAGAGTTACTATTTCGTGTAGTAAGCCTTACTTCTGTGAAGAGTAACTTTGCCGATTTCGCATTGTAACGCATATATATGTATGTGTATATATGCACTGCACGCATTTTTTACACGATTTATAAATAGATTAGCTCGAAACTTTCGACAACAAAAATGATGTAAAATGTCGATCGATTTGAAAAGGAAAAAATTATTTTATATATGATTACTGCACTTAATTCACGATTAGAAACAGCTTGTGAAGGCTCTTAAGAACAGAGAAACTCTATCTTTTGAAATTCTATTTGTGAAGTTCCAAAAGCTGTCAGAATCAAAAATTGAAGGAGTTTTTGATGGCCCACAAATAAGAGAATTGATCAAGGATCCAGAATTCCCAAAGAAGATGTCGACAGATGAAAAAAAAGCATGGCGAAGCTTCGTCGATGTTTGTAAGAAATTTCTTGGCAACAACAAAGATCCAAATTATAAGAAGATACTGAGCGACTTAATCGTGAACTTTGGAGCCATTGGCTGTTTAATGAGCCTGAAGCTCTACTTTTTGGATTCCCATTCAGAGAATTTTCCAGAAAATCTGGGGAATTATAGTGAAGAACAAGGTGAAAGATTCCACCAAGACATAAAGGAAATGGAAAGGCGTTATCAAGGATTTTGGGATGATCACATGATATCAGATTACTGCTGGAATCTGAAGAGGGATACTTTATTCACAAACAAAAGAAAGGCGCCGAGAAAAACATTCGAAGAAAGATGTAGACCCATAAAAATGCGCGCCAACATTGAAGAGTGTAGGCTCCACAGAGTGAGAGGCAAGGGGACTCACTTTAAACAAGCACCCCGATAAGTGCGAAATGAAGAATGATGAGTACTCAAAGTGAGTGGCAAGGGGACTCACTTTAAACAAGCACCCCGATGGGAACAGAAGCTGCAACGTCCTCGTCGTTGTTCCTGGGTAACGCTAGTAGCAGCAATATATTTCGACAAGTTGGATTTGTTTGAATTAATCATTTTTCCCTAAGTTTGAAACGTTTACATTAAAAGTTTAGGTTAACCTATCATATATCCACTGTTTGCACTCCATAACATGCATTTTCTGTTATTTTGACCTGAAAATGACCTTTAAATGACCTTAAACTGACCTTCAGGGATCAAATGAACAACGGATTCGGATTCAGCAACCCCAAAAAGGTTGTTGAAGTTTCTTGCACGGCTTTTCCTGTATTTGACCTTGAAATGTCCTTGAACCTGACGCGGTGGAGGTGAATGGACCTCGGATTTCGATTCAGCGACCCCAAAAACATATGTAAAAGGTTTTTGAAGTTTATTGCATTGCTTTTCCTGTATTTGACCTTGAAATGATCTTGAACCTGACGTGATGGAGTTAAATAGACCTCGGATTCATATTAAGCGCGTCCAAATACATAAGGATAAAGTGGTCTTGTCAAATAGTCATCACCTTTTTTTTGAAAACCAGTGAAATTCTTTGTGCCTGCGTACATGGCATATCTCCACTCAAGGTGCTGCCCTCTTAAGCTGAGCTTGACAAATCGCCATCCCCATAAGGATTTCTGAGCGGGGCTAAGAAACCCTTATCAGGTATATTCATGAAAAAATGGTCAAAATGTGCATTCGTGTAAAAAAAATTGTTTACATAATTAACAGATTTTGTCAGTATAAAGTATATGGCAGCAACAAGTCTTTGGCAAATCATTTTTTTTGTGATTGGACCAAAAAAACATAAAGCCTTTGGATAAAAAAATGGTTAAAGAGTGCATTTGTTAAAGAAATTGTTTAAATAATTCGTAAACAACAGATCTTCTTAATTTATTGTAAGCGAACATTAATATCTGTCATATTTCATACAAAATCAGAAAGGAATACTTTTTTAAATATCTTGTTTATAACATAATAAATCATTGTTTTCGTAGTCTAGCCCAATGGATATGATTTTTATTTAGTCATTACATTGATTTATCATCTGTTTTATTAAAATGATTTTTATCCGAGAAAGGTGCTTTTTTCGCGGTTCAGTGAAAAAAATGTATGGCGGTTATAGAATCCGGCCTCTAAATTTTTGTCCAATTTGTTCAATCCAATTCTGCATGTTATGAAAAAACTTGAGGTTACGCGATATCATTGGTGACCTGTGTGACTTTTTTCAATTTGAAAATGTTATGGTTATTTTACATAGAGACATTTTGGAATTGTTTTGTTAAAAAAAGTAGAGGTGAAATTTTGTTGTGGTTGAATGTTATTATAGGGTTCTAAATATAACGTGAAGCTTTTTCAGGGACATTCAGATACAATATACATTATAACATTCATTTTTAAATAGATCGCAGCACCGATCAGAATATACACAGAATACTGAATATAACACCGATCACAAATGTAAGATGACGGATCTGAGCGGTCGGGTGTAGGAGTGAGGATACATTCCTGATAGAATTGTGACTTAGTTTTGGTCTCCGAGACTCGAATTTAATCCTAGTGTTGCCGGTTTGTGCTTCTGGATATAACTGACACATGCTGATAATCACAGGTTTATATAAGAGTGAAATAAACTGAGAAAACTGAAGGTAGTAAGTTTAAATACAACCTTTCTGAGAAGCATCGACAAATTAATAGTGAAATGGTTCTCTGATTGCGATTTTGTATGTAACCAATGTAACCCTGTGATCTAAGGTATTGTGTATTGTATCAGAGTGGAATCTAAGGGAACCCACCAGTAACAGGGGGAATATCATGTACCGGCTGTGGTTCTGTTTACTACCCAGGATGCATAAAAAAATACAAGGTACTTCAAGACGGAAAAGAAACGAAATGCTGTGATCTGAATTCAAACACTTATGTAATACTGATGGAACAATTGGAAAAACGAATTGTCGAGACTCTTCTCGAACAAAATTATTATATAGAAATCTTGAGTGTATGAAAGCAGAGTATGCTGAGAAAAACAACGAGCACAAGCAATTATGGAAAACATTTTAGGGAAAATAGAAGATACGTGTGAGCGACTGCCTCGTATAGAAAACTCCGTTGTGGATCTTAAGCAAAAATTTACTGCTCTGGAAGGTACAGTAGACGAGCTAAACATGAGAAAGCAAACGCCGTCAACGCAAGAATCAGATGACGTTATTTCGGAGATTATGCAAGGCAGATTAGAATTAAAAACGTCATCTTCTATCGGGTATTGGAATCAAATGCTACCTCTCCAAGTATGAGATTCGAAGATGACAAGGTCTCACTTAAGGATATTTTCGATAGCATTGAAGCGTCACTGGAGGGATTGGATATATATGGACTTGGCAAATAATCTGAGCAAAACTGTAAGCCAGTTATTGTTGCTTTTGAAGATGTTAAATCTGCGATTAAGTTCCTAGGTCAGAAATCGAAGTACACTGGACCTATAACTTTTCTCTCGGACCAGACTCGAAACCAGGGGCAACAGTTTGATAAGCTGAAGAAAGAGTTACAGAAATTAAAAGATTAAGTTGACTTGAATACAGCAATCAAATCCGTCAATGGCATTTCCAGAATTGTGGACGAATTAAGGGAGTAAAACAAGCAGAGCTGTCCAGCTGTCATTAGGTATTAGAGATATATCATCAAAATGTGCGAGGTCTTCGCACGAAAATGAGACAGCTTCGAAATTCCATGTCAACAACATCAGTCTGCTGGGATGTCATTGTGCTAACCGAAACATGGCTGCATCAAGGTATGAGCGATGCATAAATTAAGCTGCATGAATATAATATTTCTAGGCAGGAAAGGGTCTCTAGTACAAGTATTTTTGAGAGAGCTGGAGGTTTTATGATTGCAGTAACGCGTAATCTTAATAGCAATTACAAAATCATATTAGAAATGAAAAAGGGTCAATATTAGATGGAATGTTTTCCTCTATCTTTACAATGGATATAAATGTGTCAGTGTATGTTAAATCTAGAGACTATTACGCCTGGGATTTTGCTTAAGCTAACTACTGCAAAATATCTGAATAATAAACGGAAATTAATTGGAAGCAAGAACTTATAGATCCAAACGTGGATATAGCGGCTGAAAATCTGTACTATCCTTTGAACTTTGTTGTGGGAAAATATATACCGCGTAAGAAAATATTTTCTTCAAATTGTCCAAGATGGTTCGATGAAACTTCAATTGAACTCATTAGTCAGAAAAAATTGCTCATGCTAAATTCAAGAATACCAGAACAGTAAAAAAACTATGACAAATTTAGGTCATCAAGAACTAGATGTAACACTCTAAGTGAATCTTTATATAGTTCATATATTGATAATGTAGAGAGAGGGATTGATGAAGATGCGGTAAATTTCTCGCGTTTTGTGAATGAAAAAAAAGATATCTCAATTATTTCTGAAAATATTAATTAAGAAGATAAGGAAACAGATAACGTTGTTATGGCGGTAGACTTTTTTGCGAATTATTTTAATTCTGTCTATGTCAACAAAAAAATTACCTGATAAACCTATACGTTATAAGAAAATTGATGGTTTAACTCGGTTAAATATAACTTCAGAACTTGATAGTAACAAGGGAGCAGGACCAGATGGTTTATCGCCTCGATTCATAAAAGAATGTAGCTCGGTGTTAACCAAACCGTTGACTTCATTCTTTAACAAATCATTATCTAGTGGAGTAGTTCCAAAACGTTGAAAAATTCCAGCAATTACTCTAGTTCATAAATCTGGACTTAAACAAAATGTAAAAAATTAGAGACAAATTTCCATTCAAAATACTGTAAGAAAAATACTAGATGGATATGTTGCAGATAAGCTCAGAGAGACTCCTTCAAGAAAATAATCATAGCAGAGCTGCATGGTTTCTATCACGGAAGATCCACTATTACAAGTGTCGTAAGCTATAGGCAATGTATAAATAGTAATATGGAAAAACGCAAACAATTATATGCTATTTGTACGGATTTAGAAAAAGCTTTCAATAGAGTGAACCATGATGCTCTATTAAGCAAACTTAAGGAAATTTCATAAATTGGATTCAAAGCTACATAAGGGGGAGATCTCAATATGTAAAACTAAGGGGATCGGAATCAATAAAATTCTCGCCAGTCTCGGTACCTTAGGGATCAAACTTAGGACCAATATTATTTAATAATTTTGTGAATGTTATTGGGCAGAATGTTTCCTTTGGTAAGATATTATTATATGCTGATGATCTCAAACTATATGCGGTAATAGATAGTAAAAATAATGCTCACTACTTCAGCGGGATATTGTTAGTTTGAACTCATGCACTGTAAAAACTGTCGGGAATTTTCAACACTTCTTAGTGGGGAAAAATCCACATTTTCATTGGGAAAAATCATTTTCCCCAAGATTTGGGGAAATTTTCCTGAAATTTCTTATAATTCACTACAAAATTGAGGGATATTCTCCAAAATTTAGGAAATAAGATAATACCTACATTTTTTGAGAAAATTTTCCCAAACTTATACTAATTTATACAAAAGTCTGGGAATCTTCCCTACAATTTGGGGATTTGAATGACTCCTACTGATTGTGGGAAATCGTTCCAGGATTAATGTTTGATTTTCCACGTAGAGTAGGTAAATTCTCTAAAAATTCTTCAAGTATTACCGTATGTTCAGAAAGATATTTTGCCCTAAAATATTTGATAAACTAGCACAATATTTTGAAAAATTTCACACTTTTTTTTCTAGAAAAGGTTTATTAATGTTATAGACATCTCAAAGATTCATTTCCATAAAGGGTTGTTCATGTCAGAATGCAATACATGATTTTCATGTTACATGCAACAAAATGTATTCATCGTTTTTAATTAATTTTTTTTAGGCACTGCTTTGCTTTTAATAGGTCTTAATATTAAAAGTTTTTGATTAATAAGCTAAGAATGGTATACTATTAGTTATATTATGGACGCCGATACAGTTGAGATTGCGCTACCGATTTCATTTGAATCTTGCTGGTCTGAGCTGGTATTTCAGGAGAAAATCCACCAGGGCGCGACCTGCCGCCTCTCTCGTAATAGAAATGACGCGTCAAGTGTTTAAGAGAGCAGTTGACGCGAAGAGACTTTTCCATTGCACTATGGTCGAGCTGACCCTTCCTTTTTTAATTAATATCTCACAAATTTTGGGGAATATTTGCCTCCATAATTTTCGGGAAAATTCTCCAAATTCAGAGCATTCTTATACAATAGCATACGGATTATTCACCTTTAAATCTTGGGAAAAATTTACCACTTTTTGGTTAATATTTCAAAAAAGTTTAGGGAGATATTCCCTAAATAATGAATATCAATATTCACAAATTAAGCCACATTTCGCAAATTTTGCAGAATTTTCCCTACATAAATTTCAGGAAACTTCCCGAAATCTTAGGTATTATTACACAATAGCATAGGGAATTTTCCCCGTCTAATTTCGGGGAAAATTCACCACCTTTTGGTTAATATTCCATAACAATGTTTGGGAAATTTCTCCTACTAAACTTTGGGAAAAATTCCACAAAATGTGTGGAAATTAGCGTGAACACAATTTTGGGTAAAATTCCCCAAGAAAATTTTTGCAATGTGGTGTAAGATGAATGAAATGGAATTTAACATATCGAAATCCTCTACTATCACATTTGCGCGGAAAATAAATATTATAAATTTTAAGTATAATATTGAAGATAATCCCCTCCAGGTTGTACCAAGCGTGAGAGATCTGGGAATTATATTTGACAGTGCGCTCAGCTTTTATTTGTATATACAAAATATTGAAGCGGTTCAAACAAAAAAAAATTCTTGAGGGTATGGGCGTATAAATTAAGAATTCCTGGGAAAGATGGTTACTTAGGTACAGCGGCTGAAGTGCTAAGCATGGATTCTGTCAAGAGTAAAAGATGACGCGCTGGGATTATTTTTCTCTATAAAGTACTTAATGGATTAATTGACTGTCAGGAATTAATAGAACTTGTAAAAATTAGAGCTGCACCCAAAGCTACACGTAAGCTGAAATTATTCATAATAACAGATCATCAAACAAATTATGGACACTATGTAACCTTATCTAAAATATGTAGAGATAACAAAATACATAACGTGTCATACGATGTTGATATATTTGCGCAGTATCTGAGTCAATTTAAGGAATGTATCAAATAATTCATTATCTAAACTAAATATTAGAAATTGGACAATATTTACCGGTAATTAATATCAAATCATATCTTCTGGAATGACTTGCATTCATGATAATATTAGGAGCATTTAAAGATTATTAATTATGCATCAATTACTTTAGATTTACCAGGAGTGAAATCAATTTAAAATAATAATTTTTTTTAATAAAAGTGAGTATGTGACAGGAACTTTACTTGCTAGATTTTTTGTACTTTGATATTTTTTTCGAAAACCGCTAAGGGCTTACTTTTGAATGATTTTGAGGGAATTATACTTTACCAACTAAAATCGCTTATTATTAATTAATAATGTACTATAAGTACTGCCTGAACTCTATTAAATATACGTATACGTGCACATTTTTGTAGGGTACCATATGTATGTGCACGTGGACTTGTGAGTTGAAAATTTTATCTGATTGATTGAGAAACAAAAATTCTAATTTGCGTGAAGCTTGAAAGAAATTGGTCTATAATTATAGATATATATTATTATTATATTCACCAATAGAATCAAGGATAGCCGTCAAGGATAAGACCAGAGTCCAAACAATCCTCATCTTTTCTAATCAGAGGAAAAACGAATTATTGTGGTATTTAAGAAATTGATCAACAATGTAACTAATGAATATTTTAGTGCTTCGTTATCTTATATAATCTATGCTAGAGTCGTTACCTCTTACATTGAAGGCGAGAAATTTGTCCTTCTGAGATATTTACATTTGATAAGAGTCAGTTTCAACGAACACAATTTGATTGCACATTTCTTTGAAACTGATGCAATCATTTATGCTATGTTTAATGTTTTGAATAAAGCTGGGCTTTGTACGGCAAGTGGATATAGGGTCTACTCTAACGGCCCATTCAAGGATTTGAAAAATCAATGTAAATTTTTCAAAATATGTTAAAGTAATTGGTAAGATTGGTTTCATCCTTTTATATGTTTGATCTAATGTTTTGGAAATACTGAGACCCATGTGAAAATTGCCAAATGTTTGCCAAATTACAAGTTTAGCCTCAACTTGGAAAATTATTTCATGGCTACAACAGGGTTAATATCTTAAATCTAGTTTAAGCCAACTCTGTTTCACAGCTTTCGATTGCAGCGCCAACAAAATATGACACAAAATATGGGGTAAAATCTCAGAAAGTAATTATAGCTTTTGAAAATTCCTAAACAAATGCTCGAAACTGTTTTTTGAGAGAACTTGTCATTTTGGTTATATTTAATGAAAAATCTATGAAATACGGATACGGCAAAACGTTTCAACGATTAATTGCTGATTTTAAAAAAACCAAAAAAACTTTCTTTTAACTATTTTTTGATAGTACTTTCCATTTTGGTTTTATTTATTGACAATATTATGAGAAAATCCAAAATTCAAATTTTGAAACAAACGGGGCAAAATATAAGAAAAAGTGTTATAGAGTATGCTTTTGAAAGAAAAACCTTTTGTCAACGATTTTTTGATAGGACTTTTCATTTTGGATTTATTCATCGAAAGTACTATGCAGAAAATTGAAAATTCTAATTTCGAACCAAACAACGTGAGAGTCCGACAGACGTGCGCCCTAGACGCGCTCAAACTTGCATCGGGCAGATTTTTATTTTAATAAAACAATTAAAACCGCAACGTTAAAAATTTATATTAGTCCGGGGAAATTAGCTCGAAAAAGGTAGATTTCCAGAAAAAAAAGGTAAAGTTTTTTTTTCTTCACAATCATGTCCCTGAAGGCATTAGAAATGAATACCAAAAAAGTTCCCCATCGGATCGGCTCCGCATACA